>CAEGAF010123469.1:0-34260 GCA_903067075.1 Micropoecilia bifurca | reverse complement strand
CATTTGTATTCAAACAAAAGAGCAGGTGGTGTTATGAAATGCTTTCTTCACTTTGACAAGCAGTTTTTTTTTTAAAATAAGGTTTTGGAGTTTTGGTCCAACAAAATTAAAATTAAATTTGATTGAAGAAGAGTAGAACGTCTTGAAACAACAAATAGTTGGCTGAGTAATATTTGTAAATAGCATTATAACATATCAATGTCGAGAGATTTCACACCATAGATATGTTCAATTAGCCTAGTCCGAGTCTAGTTTCGATCAAAACAACAAAGACGTTATATTAGCTTATATTAGTTAATTAGATAAATATAAGATAGTGCAGGCCATTTAATGCAATGTCTAAAACTTAGTCTAGGTATGATTTGAGGTTCCAGATAAATATTGTCAGATACCATTGTTTTGTCATTTTTAACCACCAAATACGGAAGTATGTAATCAGTACCTACACAGGCAAAAAAAGATGAGTAGTTGTCCACTGTCATAACCACTGAAGTTTAATTTGTGCCTTTAGGTTTCAAAGACGTTTAATTCCACAAATATAGAAAAGCATCCATTGGTTCCACTTGCATCTTGCCATCGTTTCAAATAAAACTTGGCTGGAACATAACTGATCTTGGAGAATAATAGAGGAAGGCTTTTTTTGGTTTTAGGAATAAACCTCAAAGACCTTGGATGCCTTTAAATTTAAATGAATCATCCCCAAATGCCTAATTAAAGCATCCCTGATGCTAGCTGCAGCTTGTTGCATTTATGAATACTGTGAGCCCATTTGTTTATTCTCTCATCTTTCTAAGGAAGTGTTTGTCGTTCAGGGAAGATAAAAAAAAAAGAACTGAGCTTGTTGCGTGGCTGTAAAACAAGTCCGCCCGTCACACTCCTGAGCGTTATGGCCCTTAGCATGGCTTGTAAAGACATTGTTTATACCCTTTAAAAGCCTTCAAGCCTACAGGTACGAACACTTGTTAAAAATAACACTTTTATTTTACAATAGGAGGTGGAATAACAATGTAAATGGATCTTGTCAAAAGGCTTCTGCCAAAGCACACCCAGTCAGATCTTCAAATAAATGGCACATATTTACATTGCAGCCCAACTGAGACAATATTCAGCTCTGTTTTTAGTAAAGTGGGGAAACTGTATCTTTTGGGTAAACATTTCGACTACTGCTGTTGAACCATGCAGTGAACTTTCCTTTCTGAAACCCTACATTTCTGAAACCGCCATACAAAGCAGAAAGCAGTCTTTAGACTGCACCATCCTCACACCACAGTTACTTTTCTTTCAGTCAAGTGTTGTGCCAAGTCAGAAAACCACTGGCCCGAGTGGGGTCAAGCCCATGTGAGGCACACCCTTCTACTGTCAGGCCACAATCACACAGATGAGAAAAATGTTGTCACTGGAAGCCACTTGGACAAGCTTTGACCTTGGCTTCTGATGGTGGGAATGACCACTCTTTTAAGCAAGCTGCCAATGTGCATTTTTATGTTTTTTTTCTTTCACTTTAGGAAGAAATGATTATTTTCTCAAGATTTTCTTTGGAGCCTGGTGCTCATTCATACGAGGTTAAAAATGTCTATCTTCTGATCGCTTAAAAAATTGAGAATAGTATTCTTAAGGAGGGGCACAATCAATGTGCTGTTTTCTTTCGTCAGGAAATTAAAATATTATATAAGGCTGGGTATGATTATTTAGTTTGAACATTGAACATTATGAAGTTTATGGAACTTTTCTGTAAAAGAAAAAAACCCTGCATACTTTTTACTACCATATTTTATGGTAGTAAGTTTTTTCTTTTTTGTACAAATATTTCTCATGAATTTATTTATGACAATTTCGGTGCATATTTGACCTACTTGGTTTCTTTAGGTTTTAAAAACTACGTTCCTCCATAAGGGTTTTTCAGCTTTTTATAACAAACATATAAGTTGACTTGTACTGCAAAACTGCAAATATCTTAAGGTAGACCCCCTATGAGGTTAACAAATAAAACTGACCCAAGTGCAAAAAACACAGTTCAGTGATGGTCCCCAAAACATGGCTGTTATGAAAATTGTGCGAAAATGTTACTGTTTAAAAATGTTGACGTTTGCCATCTGTACTGGGTGCTATGGAGCTAATCCACAGCAGGAGTTATGCAGAGATTGGTTTTGATCATGAGGATGTTGCAGGAAGGCATGATTAAGGGGGCAGCAAATTTCAAGAAACAAAAATTGTCACATATAAGTTTCTATTAGTTGCATGTGTGGTCAACGAAGAAGGGAATTTTATGCACAGCTCTAAAGAACAAACAGACCCCCCCCCCAAAAAAACAAAAAAACATGCTGATGTTTTATTTTAGCTTACAATCACACAAATTTTTCAAAATTAAAGTTTTCACAACTCTTTAGACATTAGCAAAAAGCACTATGTGTACAGATTCTTACTACAAATCTCTGACCAAGTCTCAATACATATTTGTCTTTGTCTCCAAACAAGATCATGTTTGTCTGGGCAGACTGGGCGCATTTGGTTACTGTACTCCACAGGGTTACTTTAATGCATTTGTAGTCCTCCCAGCTTGGCCAGCGGAGAATCATGGCAGCCTCACACTGCATTTCCAACAACAAAGGATTACAATACATTATATGGAGCACAATGACTCACAAAGAAGAAGAATGGATTTAACGAGTGGTTTTCCCTCCCTCACACGGAGACTTTGCATACGTATAATTATTCCCGCCTATGTTTATCCCTGGATATTCCATAATGACTCAACTTATTGTGCTTTCACTGCAAAAATCATGGAGCTACAACTCCAGTCTTTGAAAACAGTCTGCGACCTTATTACTGAGACCGATCTCTAAGAGCATAGCGACTTTGAGAAAAATTCTTGAGTGTAAGATTTAATAGATAATTGAGGAGGAGGCGGTGGAAAGTTAATTTAAAGTTTGAATTCTGTTTGTTCCTAATGTGAGAATAAATATGATTGAGATGTGTGGAAATGTTTCACAGAAAAAAGAACAGAACAGTATAAAATAAGTAAAAAACTTATTTTTCCTATGTTTAGAAAAGTGAAAAGAAAAAAATAAAACATTAAAGGAAGGGGACTAAGCATTCAAAAGATCTTGTTTTAAGCAATTAAAAGATACATACTGTTGATCAAGTAACTATTAAGAACTTCAATATTTTTTAGGGTTTTTTTGTTTTCTTAAATATTTCCAATGGGGCAATTGACATAAAATTTTCATCAAATCTCTGAAGCAATCCAAACAATTCACACATTCAGAAAAACAGTTTTGTTTTAAAATTGCAATGACAAAAAGTAGTTTTCAAAACTCTTACAGATTACATTAAACCCTTTGTTGAAATGCCTTTCTTGGCAACAGAAAACAATATTAAGCTACAGTGGATAAACTAATCACATGCATTGCTCACCAGTTAAGAGCCTTGTGTAGAGGGATACTGTTTTTCTTGGAAATCCAATCTAGTTTTGTTTTCAGATTTTTATCAAATATGTCCACAGCAGGATGTGAAATCCCCCTTTTGGCATGGTGGTTCTGGTTTGATGTGCAACAGAACCATCATTTCTTCAAACAATGACAATGACATCGAACATATTCAGATTTAGACTTATGTGACCAGACTGTTTCCCAGTACTTTACTGGCTTGTTCTAACCTTCTGAGTCAAAAATCTATTTTTGATTGTAAATGTAATTATTTGTTTCTAAATGATTATATTGTAGAAGATTTCTCTTCTACAGTAGGCCCTGTGAACCACGTCGAGGCACTAATGGAAATATCACCCTTGCTTTTTTTAAATAAGTGTTCCTAAAGCACTAAACCACGAAGGCTTAATGTGCCAATATACTACATTAGAGACCACAAACTCACTGACCAATGCTGACCCTCGAGCCGGTAACTGTACCTAACACAATGCTGGAATGTATCACATTAGCTGGGCAGTTAGTTATAATCATTGCCACTCGGTTGGCAAAGAGAGTAGAGTGCCACTTCAGCTCTAACAATAAAGTGACAGAGACAGGCAAGACAAACAGAAGAGGAGATAAAACGGGGTTCCAGCAGAGAGTGCTTATGTCCATGATGACGATGGTTATATTTTGCATCAGTTTGAGTTATGTGACCTTGGCTGTACAATTATGGTTCTGGGTTCTGCTGCACTGAAAGCAGCTCAATGACATTTTACTACTTTGCCGTGAGTAGACAGGACCGTATTGATTGCCACCAGAACTGTTTGTCGACTGGGTCTTACTGCATTTCATTAGAGTTAAGCGGTTCAATTGCAGTGCAAAATGAGGGGTACAGAGAATGGAGCCTCATGCAGTGTCTAAAACCAAAATGCAGCACAATGGAGTGGAGACAGTTCAGAAAGATGAATGCGTCTACACTTTGTCTCTAAAGGAAACATTTCAGTTCAAGTCAAACTGAAATGACTTTCAGGAGAAAGGCAGTTCAAATTGATTTACACGATAAAACGACATGACACAAGAACCAATTATTATGAAACGAGCAACAAACGTTGCATCTTGTCAAATGCCATCATCAAAATCATCAAGAATAATTATCATGATAATATATTAATCAATGTTCTAGTTGTTATTGCTTAAGGGACACTCTAAGCAGGTGCAATTTTGCCTTTATTTACAGGATCTCACTGTTTTGGATGTCTGACTCAGTTCTCAAACTGCTTTAAAAATGTGTCATGGTCAACAGTGTTAAAAGCTGTGCTGAGGTCCAATAGAACCAGCACTGTGGTTCTGCCACGGTCTATATTTATGTGGATAGTATTGAACACTGTGACAAGGAAAGTCTTACTGTGGTGAGGATGGAAACTGGACTGAAAGTCATCAAAGCAGTTTGTTATTGTTAAGAAACTATTTAGCTGTTGAACCACAGCTTTTTCATTCATTTTGCTGAGGAATGAAAAGCAGGAAACTGGGCTATAGTTCAGATTTTTATTTATTTTATTAAAGTTTTTTATTATTATTAAAAACATCAGAGGTACTGCAGATCCTACCTGCCACAGTTAAGGTCAGTATTCATGATTCAAAAATAAGAAAGAGCGTCTAGGTAAAACTGGCCTCCATAAGAGGGTTCCAAGGCCAAAACCACTGCTGACCAAAAAGCACATAACGTTTCCCAAGCATTTCTGAGAAAATATTTTGTCAATTTGCAAGATGACAAAGTAACTTTCTGGAAAGTATGTGTCATGCCACATCTGACCTAAAACTAACAGAGCATTTCAGAAACAGAGCACCATACCGACAGTAAACCATATGCTGATAAACTGAATATCTGCGCAGTTTAAGATTAAACAATTTAATTTTTGGGTCATCGCTTGAACATTTGAGCAGCACATTCACAAATGATGTAGTCAAAAATATAAATTGGGTCACTAAGAAGAAGTAAAGCTTATGTCTGTCAAAGTCTGTGGCAGTCTCGCTTAGTTTGAGGTCAATTTATGTATGGAACAGCATTGGACGAAAAGGCAATAGAGGAGAGCTATTTACTTTCATCAACATATTTTTATATGCCAATAAAGGCCAAGGTAGATACTGAACAGGCCAATGGGGATTTAATAATGATCTTTAGGCAGGAGGGAAAACTTTGGGATACAAAATTTTCCTTTCAAATTATTGCCATTATGTCGCAATGCACAATTTTGCTGATTGCTGAACACAAATGTAATAAAATCAAAGTATAAGACACTTCTGAATACTAGTACACACAGCAAGTACATACAGTTTTGTCAAACTGTTTTATTAATTGGAGAAAATACAGATTTTCCAAACTTTGGTTGACAAATTGACACGTTACAGTCGCACCTCACTGCATCCTCATGAGAAGCGGCTGAGGGAAGATACACAATACTACACAAAACAACTAGAAAACAGAACAAAAGAGCGTAAAGAAAAGCATTTTCTTTTTCTAATGTCAACAGCTTGCTTATAACAAAGAATAAACTTCAGAAATACTGTTTGTCTGGTAGCAACTATGAAACTTTCAGAAGTTAGAAGTAGAAGTAAGCAGAGATGCTGGAAAGTATAGAAACTAGAACTGATAGGAGTGTTTGTGGTCTGTGATGAGCTAAATGTGGCCCTTCTCCCAGAGCATCATTCATAACGGGGCAGTACAAAATGAACAACTTCTCTACTACTTACTAAGATGTCTATTGCTGTTGGAATGGTATACAATAAAAGAAATACGACCGCACTTTGCAGCCAGGTAATGAAAGAGTTGGCATTTATTTCACAAAGTCAGTTTAAACACTTAGCCTTAGGATTGTAGCTACACAAGTAAATGGTCGTACATATTGTCCCAATATTTTAATATTTATTGTATATTTTACATCTAATTTTCATACACGTAGAAAGGATGAGAGAGCTAGCACTGATTGTCTATTCCTTCGTTTACTCACCTGAGTGTGGGATGAGTGGGTGCTCTGTCTTGTGGCAGGGAGATTCAGGCAGTAGCACCGGCCCTCTCCTGCTGGCAACACCACAAGGGCAGAGGACCAACATGCACTGCAACAGCAGCAGTGCATGCTGGATAACAGGGCGTCCCATGGGGGTCTGGGCTTCGCTTCTTTTCTCCTTAGGCCTCAAAGGCCAAGAGCAAGAGGGCACACCTGGTAGGACAGAAGGAGAAAATGACAGATTAAGGTTTAGGGAAAACGTGTGATCTGCATACAGTTTCAGTTTGGCCACGATAAATCTTCGTCATCTGCTGAATTCCCTAAAGTGTTTAGACAAGGAAATGAGAAAAAAGATATACGTTCCGACTGAGAAGCAGAGGCGAGAAGGGGAGCGAATGTGAAAGACGACAAGGACAATATTCTGCAGATTTTGGCAGCAGTGTGCGAACTTCTCACAGGCACAGGGAGACTTTTCACCTTTGATGCCAAGTGCATGAATCAGACATGGTCTACATTGGCTCATTCACCTAACGTGGGCATCGATGTCCATTAGAGGCAGAAATATGCCTCCTTTGACGAAGTTTTTGTTTCCAGTGGAGTTAAACCTTGACGTATTTCTTCAAGGAGCTTTGCGTATGTATGTGTTTTTTAACATTATTAATAGTTTAAAACTTTTTGTGTGCCAGTGAGTTAAACTTGAGATGACATAGAGCTTCACCTGCTTCCCTAAGGGTCAACTGAATGCTATGTGCTGCTGTAAATCTGGTCTTTTTTTTTTTTATTCACAGCCGAGGTCCTCCGATTACAGAACGCGATTATTATGTTACACATCAAACAGATTTATGCTGGATGGAAAATTCAGTCGCAGCAAGAAAAACAAGAGAGTTTGCACAGCTCAGTTGTTCATAATTTCTTTCATTGTGGGGGTGAATTGATGAGCTGTCTAGACCACCTACATCATTAATTTTTAATCATTAATATGATGCTATAACAGGAACGATTCACGCTGCGAGCAGCAGAAGCAGGAGAGCTCCACTGACTTTGCATGGCTCATCACTGGCAGCATTGGTGGTGAAGTGAATAAAGATAGTGAAGGTAATAATGGAAATCATTGGTTTCATTTTTCCCCAAAAGGTATTTCCAGCTGAATTTGAAGAACACTTCTATTTTCATTATTTCACATGAGCTGCGGGTTTCATTTGTTATGCTGACGGAAAAAAACCCGGGAAAAAAAAAACGGAACAACTCTCCCTTTTGGATAGAGTCGATTTAGTGTACATTGTAGGTAGCAAATAGTGAAAATAAAAATATTAATTTTGTCTCCATGCATGAAGGTAGAAAAGCATGAGAAAATTCAGCTTACTGACAAAAGCAAAACAAAGCCAACTCTCTCTGTAGGCAAACCTTGCCTCCACTGTTCCCTGAAGTGTGAATCTTCCTTCAAGCTTGAACTGACGGTGGGGTGCAACATGAGACGCGTTTCTGTTCAAATTCTCAAATAAGATCACAACGGTGAAAGTTTCTTCCCATTTTTTGTCTTGAATTTCTTGAAAGGTTAAATTGAGTTCTGTTTGCAGGATCTTGGGGCATATTTCTGTGAGGCACAAGGCAGAGGAGATTTAATGCAAAGCACCTGTCATCTGCAGAATAGAAAGCAACACCCAGACAGTTTTTCACTAAAGCCCATTTCCCTTTTGTCTTGGTACTTCTCACATCACCTTCTGCAGTCCTTTTCTTTCATTTTAGTCTTTTCAAAGTCCATTTCCTTCTCCTGCTAGTTGCCTCTGCGATCCATAACAACATTTTCGTCAACAAAATCCAATCTCACCCTCTAGACTTATGCGTAGGACTTTCTTTCAACTATTGGTCTCCTAATGTTTTATGTCTGCATTCGCTTAAAAAATTATTTTGCAATTTGCAGGGCAAAGAGGTATTTCTAACTAAGAAAATTAGATATAGTGAATGTTTATGTGGAACATAGATTTAGTCTCTTGCATTCACAGGAATTTCTGTAAGCGAATGTGCAAGCACCAGTGGCTTTCACACATGCAATGAGTTAGCATAAAGAAGCTTAAGCTCAGATCAGCATGTAGAAAAACGTGTTTTAAATCTTTCTCTCTTTCTTTCTTTCTTCAAGCGTGCCTCAGCACATGTATTCTTTACTAGAAAGAGTCACCGTGAGATTACAAAATTATTAAGAACGCACCATGACACAGACTATCAATCAGAATATAAATAGTCTTTGCAAGACCTCGACAATGTTTTCATGTGTACATCAAAGACACAGTGCAATCTGCATAAATCATTAGTAAAATCAGAGTTGTTCATTAATATGGGGATTCAACATGGGTCCCTGGCATTCTCCAGCCAAGGTTACAGCATTAACCTTAGACTCGGTTTAAATTCATCCAACCAACTCATTACGATGCCCTCAGTGGCACGGCCACCTGCTGGGGCAGAATGTGCACCAACTAAAAGAATTTTAAAAAGACATCTTTACCCCGGAAATGAAAGGCAATTATAAGCTCAATTAGTCGCCAAGTTTATGATGCACTCTTCTATCCCACTGGCAAATGGCTCTCGGATGGGGAGAAACACGCAGACCTCCAAACTGAACAAACCTTTTAACATGTCCTCTAAACGTTTGTCCCAAACCAGGTTCCAAACAGAACTTGGTTTGTCCCAAACCAAGTTCTGTTTTTTTGGCAATAAAAGGTGAGAAGAGGAGGGGCAAGAAGGAAGACAATATGAAACATGGATTAAATAGTGTTTATAATATATCGAGTCCTTATTATTAAGTAGCTTGTTTTTTTTTTGTTTGTTTTTTTTTGCATGTTTCCTGTTGTATTTTTGGTTAGTTTCCCTTGGTGATAAGTTCCAAATTCAAATCTTTAGCCTCCTCATGACACATTATATATCATCAGTATTGCCCTCACACTGAAATAAGGTTTTCCAAAACAGTTCCAGGGATCCTGGACACCAAAGGAAAGTCTTATTTCAGCATAGATAGACAGTTGTGACATCATATTTATATTTAGGCCTCCCTTGTTGGTTATTTTATCACAAAGAAGTACACAAAGTATTACAATTTACACAGCAGTCCCAATTCTCAAAAGTCTAAGAAAAAGAAAAGTATTAAAGTCAAAACATTTTCTTACACTGCATGCTGAAGACTTACTTTTTCTTAGTGACCGATTGTAAAAATGCTTTCATGATATTTTGTATATTTTAAAGTATAGATACACCATACAACTTTTAAATCCTCCGCATGATAATTAAAATCTTAGTATTCACAATAACAGACTGGTTTCAGCTGGTTTTTTGTCCACAACTGAAAACTTAAGGTGACACACTTAAGAATTTTACCAGCTGAAGGATCACAATTTATAGGGTCCATCAAGCCAATTACAACCCACTCATGAACTCATCTAATTTCATTAAACTATTGCAAATGTGACAGTTTAAAGGAGTAAACTGTCAGTAAAGAAAAAAAACGGGAATTAAAGGCAAATGTTTTCAGAATTTAGACAGAAACATATACGTCCCTCCCATCTGTCTCTCCTTCTCCTTCTTTTTCTTTTTTTTGCTTCCCAGTACTGGCATAAGAAACAGAAAAAGGAAAAAGAACATCATAAGGAGAAACAACTAAGACATCCAAAGGCCTTTTATAAGTCATGCAATTCAAAAACAAGCCTTTGGGAGACCCACGGATAGCATGATTTATGTGCTCATATGTGTTTGCATCATATTTTGTAATGTAAGTAACACAACACAAACTGCAACAGTTACACAACGAATCATCTGACTTGTTGCATCATTGCCATACAGAGACATCTAGTGCATCCTCTTGTTTTAACTCATCACACGCCTCCATCCAGTCCTATGGGAAAGAACAGAGAGATTTCTGTGCCGTTTGGTGATTTAACGCTAAATCATCTCCGGGGAATTTGAACAGGCCTCCGTTTTTTCTTACTTCTGCTCACTTTCTCACATGTGAACACATATGGGCACCGCAAGTGCATTCAGGGTAAACACTGTGATATCACCCGGGGACTATTTTTTTTTGATGGATAACATCCACATACAGCCAAGGCACAAAACAGCAGTGCCACAAGCCACACATAAAAACAATTACATAGGGCCAAGGATGTTGTAATATACAGTCATTTTCAATAAAGTGGAGTATTTTTGAAAAGCTAATTTATTTCAATAAATCAGTTCACTAAGGTAAACAAGATAGATTCATTGCACAACTATATGGTGGTGAATTATGACTTTACGCTTCACAGCTAATGAAAACATGACATTTAAGATTACCAGAGCAATAAAAAAATATATTTAATAAATAAATGTGGGCCTAATGAAAAGCATATTTAATACCTGGTGGTAGTAAATGTACCATATAAATGGTTGTTATTTTCAATAGGTACTTTAAATCTGACAAAGTTTTGGAATCATATTCTAATGTATTTAATATAAATGTACAGCAATTCAGTTTAACTTTGAAAGAAGAAAGAATTTAGATATGTTTTTAAAGATTTTCTTGGTTTTAGAGGCCCTTATTTGACAAGGACCAGACAGGAAGGGAGGTTGAGAATAAGGGGAAAGGTCAACAAGCTGGGACTTGAACCTGTGACACCCTATATGTGGGTCGCATGCTTTACCCCTGCACCACCACTGCGCCCAAGAGATGAGATTTCTACAGAATTTTATGTGAGTACTGGTTTCTTATTGCTGCACCAGCAGAATCCTGATGCTCCCATGTCTCCTTGATTGATGACTGTTCCTGAAACAGCAGCTGGGGAGGCTGTCATTGTTTCAGCCCTCGGGTTACACTTTACAGAATACCTACAACTGCCCTTCCTTTTTGCAATAGAGGTTATTAGGACTGTATCCAATCAGAGGTAATGATAGAAGATGGACAAAACGACCTGTGGCTCAAAGGGCTGCATGGGGACAAGGACTAAATCATGTCTTCAATGAAAAACCAATATATAGCAGCCACTAATTGCAACCCTAGAAATTGAACCAAAACCCTACCACTGCAAACATGTTCTACGCTTCCTCCTAACACACCTAATCCACTGGGTTCACTACATTCATTTTCCTGAGAACTTTTACCAAAAACTCTAAACTTTTCCTTTCTTTTAACTTTTTAATGATTGGCCTTCAAATATAATTGTATCACTTAAGCTATTGATTTAAATTCACATACTCTAATGAAATATGCAAGTTCAAATTTCCTGCTTGTAGGCACAATAGAAAAAAAACAGGAGTGCAGTGTGAAAAGTTGGCACTAATTCTGCATAATACAAACTAGGGCTGCATGATATTAGAAATAAATGTGTTTTGTTGTTTTTTTTATGGATACAATTGTTGAATTCTGCAATGACAATATCCAGTGGTTTCTCACGCTTCACATTGCTTCCAGATCTCTTTGCGATCCTAAACAGACGCTTTCAACTGTGACAGGTGTGAGAATTCAGCCAAGCAGGTAGAATATTTTATTGGTATAAAAACTGGATATTCACAACAGGTTGGATTCTAATGAAACTTTGGCATATCCATAGAATGACAATATATTTTATGTACAGACCAACATTTGGTTTTAGGATATTAAAACATTTACATACAGATATAGTGGGGGGGGGGGCAATCTTATAGAGTCCAAACTCTGGCATAACACAGAGTATATGCCACAAATATGGAAGAGAGTCACTGAAAGCAAATTTCATTTACCAACATGAGGCATCCAGCCAGATGCTTGTCATTGTTTTGCAAGAGGCTCACATGTTACTGGTACATGCATCCTGTCTCGCCTGTGTTGTCCTGCTGCAGCTTTTCCTGAGCCTGCATGATGTTTGAAGTGGTTGAAAGGTGCTTCCTTTCCAGGAAGAAAGAGCTCAAAGCTTCTGTGTGCAGCATCACTCGCACAAAGCGACTCACTCATCACAAATCCTTCCAAAGACAATGTAAGGGCAATTTTTAAGAGCATTTTGGCATTTTATATTAAGCTCAGACTGATCCAAGTGTGCATTTACTCTCACTATGAAACGCAAGCTAGTTTACCTAATCTTGAAGTCACTAGTAGCATAAGTGTATCAAATTCTTCCACCGCCTCTGTGAATGTTAAGACCTGAATCGAAGTCTTTGTTTTGTAAATGTATCTTTTTTGTGTTTGACAGCCTTGAAATTAATTTGTTTCAAAAGACATTTCAGTAGCATCAAATCATGACAAATTTCATTTTAAATGCACAGTGCAACACAGTTCACACTCCCAGGTCAAGAGGGGGGTGTCAGTTAACTAATCTATCGAATTCTACCTGCAGTAACGAGTGGAGAGAGGATCATATCAACACCGCTATTGATTTTGTCTTAGAGGGACTTCGTGATGGTTGAATTGCACCATACATAATGAATAGGCTCACAGATACACTAAATCCTGCCTTTGTATTCGTCACAATACGTAAATGGACACGCGGGTGCGCGCACACACACACACACACACACACACACACACACACACACACACACACACACACACACACACACACACACACACACCAGGCTCCCATGCAACAACCACAATTGTCAAGTGTGAGTGATGCAGCGATGATCCATCTGTCAAAACACAGTCAGGGGAGTGTGAGATGGGGGTCACACCACAGTGCTGATAGATGCTTTTTCCCCTCTTCCTGCATTTTCTCTGTGGCCAGACGGATCATGCACATTCAGACCAAAATTCATCCAGACTTTGTTCGAGACCAGAACACACACGATCTGCTTCACACAAGGTGGTGTGTTTGAGTGGCAACTGATAAGGTGTTTGTTTATTTTGTCTCGCTGTTATAATTTTTATATAGATTTTCTTATTTGATAAAGGGCATGAACATTCCAGATGACACATTTTTCCCCCAATTATTTACACCTAAATGTATTTATAAAATATTGGTCAAGTCAACTGTCCGGCTGAGTTAGATGGCCACTGACTACCAAAAAAAAAAAATCCAGCAGAGGAACACAGCAGTTGTCTCACTTAGAGAGAGGCGGCTGAGGTGCCTGACTGCAGCATAAAACACCACAAGATTGACAGAGAAGTCAGATTTTTTTGTGCTCCTCTCACGTTCGCAAGAACTAATTCTGTGCCGTGTGGTGAAATCTTTCAGTCTGTTAATGTTATCTGTCCCTCATCCCTCACTGTCTACCTTTTATTGACCTTCTTCCCTCAATGTTTATGCCTTTAGTGCACCTTAGTCTGTTAGGTGTCACAAAGGCTCAGTGGAGCTGAGTGGAGTGATGATTTTGTCATCAAAGGCTCATCGCCACCCAGCAGGACCATTTCCGCTTGGTAACCCCCCAGATCAGAGGGCAGATTCGTTCCGAGGGAAGAAATGTTTGCGTCTCTAAAAAAGCGGAATTGAAAAGTGCATTCGGATCTGATGGCTTGTTTGTTTCAAAGCCTTATCTGCAGTGCACAGAGTGGCCTTTGGGGCACAAATCAAAGGTGCACATGTACGGCCTTTTGATTTCTATGTCTTTCTTTCTTTCTTTTTCTCAATACCAGAATATATTTTACAATGTGGTTTCCTGATTCTTAGTTGAGCTTTTTCTCTAGTGACTACTCATTTTCGTCCTTTATCCAACTGAAGCACATGTCGAGAATAAGCGATAAAAATACCATTCAAAGAACTGTTGATCATCCTTAAGTGTTACTTATTTTTAAAGTTCACTGCTAGTTAGGAATGCTGCATCATATTGACAAATGTTTCTTTTCTTCTGTTGACATTCCATTTCATAAATATAAATATAAATGGTGGGATGGTTTCAATGGCAAACATGCCATTTTAAATTCAAAATTTTAAAAAAGGAACTTGATTATCTCCTGAATGCGGCCTCTTGGTAACATTGTACCATTGTGAAACAACTCTTTGAAATAAATATCATTCATCATAGTTTTGTTCTGATTTTTAAAATCTAACATAGTTACATTTGACTGATATTCAAGTAACATTCAGATTATTCCTATACTACCTATGCCCCTTATAGCAGTGAAACTTGCCTGTATTGTTTTCTTATACTGTGTTTCATACACAATTTTCTCTGTTCACCAAAAAAATTCAGACTCGACAAGGTATAAAATCAGATTCCCCCATCCATCTTGTGCTGCACCACATCTAACTGTGTTTGTGCTGTCCCTCTTGTTGCTCACATCCTCATTATGACTCTTGCTCATATCCTCATTAATCTTCCTTTCTCCTAGAAAGTGTTTTTGCAGGTAATCGTTGTCACAGCTACTTTGACTCAGTGCTACCATCCTTTGCTATATTGATTAATATAACAGGAAAAAGGCTCAATAGTTTCACTCAAGCCTTTGCAGACAAGGAGGTTTTTGCCAACAAGGTCGTGTCTCATACCAGATTTGACCTATCAGGATTTTGTGTTTTCCCTTGCAATCTGAGATTATCTGGTCAGAAGTTGTTGTTTCATGAAGTCAGTTTAACGACTAAAGGAGACAGATTGTTAAACCCTGTAATTGTGACTCTGTTTCACGTTTTAAAAAGCAACTGATTATTTTTCTTTTATCTTAAACCTTTAATGACCTCATGACTTGGTTTTTCTGTATTTGCTAAGTTTTTTGGATTCCTGAAGCAATGTGTGGTTTGTGACTGTGAAGAGACATAAATCAACCTTACTTACTACTTACCATTTAAAGAAAGAAAGAGGATGGAGTCTGTTAACTTTCTTTTTCAGCAAATGGAGGAAAAAGAGAAGTTTAATAAACCTCAAACATAATTACAGAAGTGTTTGTTTCCTAAAACGTGTAATAAAACTTCAACACATTGTCTTGACGTCAATTTAGGATAATATCACCCTATCTCAGTTTATCCTCTTTGGGCTTTTTTTTCAGTCGAAGGAGCACAATAATTCCCAAACTATACAAAATTCTTTGTGCTGTATTTTTGGAAGCAGCTTCTGTGACAAGTCTGACCACAACCATAGCTTTGGTCCAGATAAATCTGGGACATAGATCACACAGAGTCACACACACTCACTGAATCACATAAACACATAAAAATACACTGACTCACCCAGCTGTGTTTCTCAAAAGCACACCCAGCAATTTCAACCAAGTCCCACCCTGTCTACCAAAGATAGTTCATTTAGCGCTTGAGCACATGCTTCATCACACAGTCTGCAAATCTATATATGCAACTCCAACTTCGCACGAGACAGGCTGCATTAAAATCCAATTTAGAAGCGTGAGTGACATCATTCTTAGTGAGAGCAAAATTCTTCCAGCGCGAAACTCAAAAATATTTGATGGCACTTCTAGCTGTAACTGGGTCAAATCTTGTCAATTTTGCTCCCTTTGGGATTACTGTAGGCCATTTAAGCGGAGCGGGCATGTGGTTCAAAAGCACAATGTAAAATCTAGAAAGGCGGATTTTCGAGTCACGGTAAAGCAAACTCAGATCACATCCAAGTGCAGGCTGCATTTAATGTTTGTGGTTTGATTACTGCTGTTGAGGAATATTATTTTTAATAAGAAAGCAGTATGGTGACTTTTTCTTTTTTACTACACTTAGATAAATAAAGCATCGCGAGACACAAACACCATCTATGTTTAACCCTTTATGGTTACATTAAGATACCAGGAAGAACATCTAGATTGTTTTTATGTCTTAAATAGAAAACTTAATCATATAAACTTAATCAAAAGAAAAGTTGTGGGCACCGATTTATGTTTTCGCATCCACCTGAATAACGTATAGTTGCGCCACTGATCTTAACCACTGTTTTATTTAATTTCACCACCACTGTGCTCAACCGAAAGTGACTTAAAATGATATAGAATGAGGTTGAATTCATTGCGTGTAATTGAAGAAAAACTGTGGAAATTAGAAGAAAACAAGAAGGACAAAGCTCAGTAATATAATGAAGCAGCCCATTCTTTCACGAGGCAATGCAGTGCTTTATGGCGCATCAAAGGAAAGACGAGAAGAAAATAGACCTTTAAGAATTTGCGTAAAGGAGAGCTGCATATGTAATGAATATAAAAGCATTGCATTAAAAAAGCAGATGATGAAATACAGATCAGCTTTCTATAATAGAAAAAAAAGGATCTATGTACAGGGCACACGCTGCACACATGGCTGCACCAATTATCATCATTCCCAATCCTCTGAACTTGTCTAATTTACGATGACCTGTCTGCTGCTGTTGCTGAGAGATGTCTGTGTAAAACGATCCATCAAAAAAAAATAAATAAATAAATAAAAGAATAAAAATCTGTGTCTGACCCTGGCACTGATAGGCTGCTGAGACAGTGGCTCTGACACATCGCCCAGACCCCGAGGCGACTGTCTGAGCTACTCAAAGTGTCAAGAAAATGGTGTTCGCAGGGAACAAGTTGTCACAACTACAGAGCAGCGTTAGTCTTTTAAACCTAAGTGACAAAACCCGGAGTTTGTCACTACGGTCTCAAGACTACATCTCACTGAGGGCTGGATGGTTTTTAAGCCAACACAGATATATATAATCTGTAGGCCGATACATGAATGTGAACAATAAATGCAATTGCCCTGAGGAATTTTGACAATTTTACGTCATTTTCCCAATTTCTATCCACTGCAGTACTGCACTGGAATTGAGTATTTCTCACACTTCACAGCCTTTGTTCCGTCTGTTACTTGATAACTGAGGCTGATCCACATAAAGAGGAGCTCTTTCAACTAATTCTCTCTTCAAGACTCAGAGAAATAATTCTCCATACGTGAAACAAACACAAACCTGCAAATGAATCTGTAATTGTTCTGATAAAAAGCATGAAGTCTTTTCATGGGGGAACGGTGACACTTTTAATGCTTTAATTACATGGTTGGTTAATGGGTAGTCAGCTGTCTCACTGGGCGCAAAATTATACTATCTGTGTGTACAGCTGTGAACACATGCAAAGTCTTTGCATTCAGGAAAAAAAACAAAAACACATGAACATGTGAAGCGAAGCAGAGTAAATGTGCTCACTGCTCCTCCAGCATCAAGGCTACCAACTAACCACAGTCCCAACTCATTGATCTGCTCTGACAAAAGGTCACAAAAATGCTACCTTGACGTTTGCCTGACTACAAATGAAAAGAAAATTACAGTCACCCAAGGGTAAATTCTTCATGTTCAGCTGAAAGTATGAAATCACAGAGCACAGATGTGTTTTTTTTCTTTTTTTTTGGACTAAAGGAGACCACAGTTTCAAATCATCCAATTACTAATATCGCAATCAATCATAAGCTTTCGCAATGTCATAGTATGACTTGAGGAATGATGGATGAAATCTTTTCCAGATTACACAGGGACGGCTGCGTCCCTTTGGTTGCGCTAACTGTGAATAATCAGCAGGTAGTTTTTTTAACAGTTTGCAGTCACTTTCGTGGACAAATGTGCAAATGAAATACTAAACTTATCCCTACCGAATAAATATCTTATTCCTGTATTACATTTAAGCAGAATTTAAAGCGCGCTGGTGTAGAAATTGACAAACACTAAACGATCATCTCTCAGGCGCTCAAAGAAGGATCTAAAGTTTCCTATGGTTACTGTAAGAATTAGAAAGCAGCTAAGCTATAGGCAAAAAGCTCCTGCTTGCTTTTTCAAATTATTTTCAGTTTATATAGGAGTTAATCTTTGAGTTTTTGCACAAATAAAATGCATACACACCCATCTACTCTTACATATTCTTTGTAGTGCCTCCACATCCCCTGATCTTGCATGCAAAAGATCTGGTCTACCATAATTTGCTTTGTTTGTCACCATTCGCTTGACATTGTTATTTATCACGTTCAGACCCGAATCACATCATGAATTATCTAATTTTGAAACTTGCATTCTCCGTGGAACAAAGCATGCTAATGTGTTCTCATTAGCAGAGTATGCAGAGGAACGAAAGCAGCAAAGCCAACTGTAATTTGCATTGTTTCCTATTGCCTTTTTTTTAACATGAGTAACCTCAGCAGAATGCAGTCATTAAAAAACTGAGGAAGCAAGTGGAGTTAGATCTGTCCCTTCAGTGGGAAATAATTAGTATCAAAGACAGTTGCGAAAACAACCATTATGTGTTTTATCAAGAGTGAATGCATTAAAAAAATGGATAACTGGAAGGGCATTTATAATTTTTTTCAGTGAAATTTTTAAAAATTATCAATTGTTTAAATTGACCGGTTTAAAAAAAACAAATAACATACAATCTATTTTTATCACATTGATAAAATATTGATAAATAAACATGTTATATGTTAAAGCTTCTTTTCAAACTGAAATGCATATTTGCTGCAATCAAAACATCCAATATAAGAAGCTACATGGACTACCACCTTCTACAACACTAATTATAAAGCTGTAAACAGCAACATGAACCTATCTGGCTGAAAAATAAAGAAAAGAAAAAACACAAAATACACATGCACTTTGATTCACATCAGGGACCTATGAAGAGGAAGCCATAAGGATGCTGCCTTGAGATTAGTCATATTGCTGCATCTGAAGAAATGTGGCCCAAGTGATAGTAAATTAGTACTTGGTTCCTCTGGAACCAATTAATTACCCAACTCTGTGTGTGTGAGAGAGGGCTGGCCTTTGTATCTGTCCTGTTAAAAATCACAGGCGCGCACAACAGCATTAAAATGGCAGCAGCTTTTTCCACACAGGGATAAAGCAGAGGTAGTTGTTGTGTGTTTGTGCGATGCATGTGCCTGCCTGCCCAGGTCTCCGCCTCTCTGAACTCGTCTCCCGAGGGTGAGCTGGAACAACAGAGGAGCAGAATCGGAGACGGAGCCTGCAGGCATCCGATGCGATCATGTCTCTGCTAGACGAAGCAAGAAACCCATCTCCCCCTTACCTTCTTTCTTTTACTCTGTGCCACTGAGATATATGAAGGGTTGTGTTTCATCGAGAGCTGAATGGACTAGTCCACTTTGACAGTTAGCCTTCTCAAAAATAGAGACACCAGAGATTTCTAGCCACTCTCGGATAAAACCAGTAACCTTAGCCCCGGGCAGCTGTATGAAAGATAAAACTTCAACCTCACTACAGAACGCGTATTTTCATTTTGTTTTTCAGTTAACTTCTGCCAATGGAGAGCCATTGAGGAACAGCTTTTCTTATGTGACACACAAATGATGAATTTAGCAGTCATGCACTCAGAAAGTAGAAGTTTGACTACCCAAGGACTTTATTTGCTCTGAATGCTTCTTGTACTGTTATGTAACAATAAACATAGATGTTGGTTCCTAAAGAAACATGAACAAATTTATTGCAATGAGCCGGGGAGCACAACTGATGATGTGTTGGATTTGAGGTTCCAGGTGGAAAATGTTCGACACCAGCATTTTGATTTGTGATTTGTAAAGAGACTTTTAACAACCAGTAGCTAGTTTACTTCTGTCAATGGAAAAGGTCTTGTGAAGAGAATGAAATGGTAAATGGACTCAGCTTTTCCAGTCATTTTGACCATTCAAAGTGCTTCACACTGGAGTCACATTCACCCATTCGCACTCACAAACGTGCCCAGGAGCACACCGACATGTGGTAGGACGAAGATGGAATCAAACTTACAATTAGGCAATACAAAAATGCAATTATTTTTTTTTAAATCCCAAGCTTAGTAAATAAGTATTTAGATTTCCAACCACTTATCTTGACCTGCTGTTAAGTTTATTTGCAGTCTCTAAAGATGTCGGTGAACTAAACAAATTAGCTTTACTGTTCTATGAAAAGGGATCCTTCTTACTGTATTGGTATGGATTGGATGATTGGGCTCTTATCATGGTATCATTGCATTTACCTCTGTACAATTCAGTCTTCCCCCACGAGAGACAGCTAGACATCTAAAAAAGAACTAGATGTGCATCTACGTCCATTCTTATTTTCTTCTAAAAAATAGCTGCTGCTTGTTTAAGCATTGCTTCTGTAAAATGGTGAAAACATTCATCAGACGCCTTGACGTGTTCAATAACCTCGGTTTATCCTCTCATCTCTGTCCTCCACTTATGCATTTATTACTTTATTTTAAAAAAGAGCTATTACACTTAATACTGTGCTTCTTTGTGAAGGATGGATAGATACAAATCACTCTCTATTCATGAAGTGCTGAGGATGACACATGCGGAAGTCACATCCAGAATTGTCACTGCAAGGTAAAGAACCTTAAGACCTCACACATCATTATCTAACACACATCAATAGATGTCGTTAACCACATGCTTGCAGGATCTAGAGCCTAACGACCAGGTTTGTCCTTCACTGTATGGTCATTAACTACTGTCACAAAGCCTTTTGTGGAGGTAAATTTCTCCAACAAATTCCTCTTCGATCATCATGAAAAGCAGTGAATTAGAGTGCATGTTGACAAAACACTACACCAGAAATGCTGGACTAACGAGGGTTCAGTCGTCGTTAACACACACAAGAGGCGAAAGAGGCAATTTTAACAATTACAAAATAAACTTTGAGGGTTATACTGTACATTTACTTCCAGAGTAAAGGTTTACAGCAACTTTCTATACAGAGTGAGCTGTAAACTGATGTTGATGTTCATTGCTAATAAAAATGGTTTGAGGTCAAACTTGTATCTTTACTGCAAGTATTGCTATAATATAATATTTAAAAAAAATAAAAACCATCAATGGGATTTTATTGCAAAATGCAAAACATTTTCTAGTGTGAGGTTTTACACGGATGTATATAATAAACCACCTCAGATTAGGTTTCCCCCTTGATGAGAAAGTGAATGCAGATAATATTTTTAATTAACAATATCTTAGGAAAGAAGAGAAATGGCATAAATGATTCAGAATTATTTATGTGTTTATCTTTACGTCAGTCTTTGACCTTCATTTTGTGAGTCACTCAATTTTACAAAGTTTATTACAGCCCCAGCTGGATTGGGTTATGTTTTAGTATCACTCTAATATCATCACTGGCCTCTGTTTAGCCCTTTTTAACTTCATGGATACATGCCTTTTCAGCAGTTTTAAGGAGCCATTTAATATAAACTTTGATATTTAAGCATTAATATGACACACTGAATTAAAACTCATTTAAGGGCTAAAGACTACGAGTCTGACTCACATGAATAAATATACTTATTAATTCAAAAACTCTTGTTCTGCTTCGTGCCAAAATACGATTAGCTTGAATACGACACAAAGTGCGTCATGATGTGAAGTCATGCAGCCTGCAGAATTGCAGAGTAAGGCTTCATGATATTAGAAAATCTCGCAACAGCAATGATATTGGTAAACGACGATATCAGGTGTGATATATGCCTGTTTCCTCTATAATCTGTGCTTCCCACACTTTGTGATATTTGTCATTTGTGCTTGGTGAGAGTTTTTTCTGCCTTCAGATGCTGTCCTACTACATAAACATTGCATTAGCATTTTTTAAAGGCAATATGGCATGTGCTTGATAATGAAGCCTGTGTGTTTTCTTTTTATTTGTGCCTGACCAATAGGGTCCACCTGGACTCTCTTGAGATGACCATGTGAAACCGCAAAGTTTTTAACTGCAGTAGCTGCGTGCGCCAGGAAAAACGACCCAACGATACATTTTTTAAAAAAAAAGAAATAATGTGAGCAATGTAAGGTTTAGACTGTATGGTGTCTCAGTTAGCTGGAGATCACAATACATATGCTTCAGTACCAGATGCATAGAGTGCCAGTGCTGGAACATTGTTTATTTATCTTCACGTTTTGCATTATTATTATAGTCACCAGGTTTTACTGCTAGTATTTTGGATCTGTAAGACTGCTCCAATTCTAAAGAGAAAACTTGGTGAAGTATCTTTCACATCAACATGCGGCACTAAGTAGATAGACAGATGTGGAGGAAGAAATTTACAAAATGCAGAATTTGACAGTAGGGATGCACGTGTCAGATTTATCAGCTCAACATTCACCATATTCAACCAGATCCATCTACATTAAACACAGTGAATCATGCACCACAGAATGGGCTCTGAGTGCATTTTAATGTGAACGTATGGCCCCTTGCAGTGCAATGGAAACTGCTGACGACGCTTTTTTGTGATATGCTCATATTACTAAGGCTGGAACTCCATATATCTTATTAACAATGGATTTTTTTGCAGATAAAGAAAAAAAACACCAGGGAGCTGTACTGAATTAATTTAGCATTCCATTTTCTGTTTTTGAGGAAAAAGCAAAGAACGCACGACTACACACATAGGTGAGTGTGAGAAATCACTGCAGAAGTACATAATTAGGCTAAGGGATGCATAGAGAGCACAATTTATGAAGGTGCTTGTTGAGGCTAGACACACGGGATGTCAATTGGTCAGTGTAAAGCTTTTTGCCATTACTGCATGCAATATTTTAGAAACGATAACTTAACTTACTGCAGTATCTGAGAGCGGTGCAAGACAATAAGCAGCATTAGAAGATCCAAACTGTAAGGAAGCTTCTACTTTAAGATTCATTCTGTATGGTAGGAGTTCATCCTGTAACTGGTGGGTGGCCAGTTTGAATCTCTGGTCAGTCGTTGTGTCCTTAAAGAAGAGACTTCACCCACCTTCCCTGCTGGTGGTGTTCAGAGGGCCTGGTAACAGTGACTGCAATTTGGACGTAGGTAAAGCTCATCAAGAGGCATCTTATTTACCAGCCAACAAAAAAGCCTGAAATTCGCTGCCATTAATTGTCACTGTAAGGCATGTAGAAGTGGGCCTTTGTTACTCTCTGAAAGCCAAAACTAATTTAGTGCTTAATTCAGTCCGAGCATAAATGACGGAAAGAGAGCCGACCTCTCCAGGAGGACAATAAGCTCTGCCTTATTACAAAATAAGGGGCACTTCCACATAAAATGCCAAAGGAGACTGGGCTTTGTTGAAAATTCCTCACAACTTAATTTTACAGCATCAGTGAGCATCCACAATAAAATGAAGATGCAGTTGACTACATCTACACAGCCTTGAAAAGGTATTCTCATATGAATGTTTTCCCCTTTTGACACATTAAACAACACAAGCTAAATTTAACAAACAAAAAAAATCATCTGAGGGATCTTTTCATGGTGTGTTTTTACTCTATGATGTTTTGGAAAGGGTGGAAAATTAAGCCGTATAACCAAGACAATTGTCTTTTTTTGTTGTTCGTCTCCGCACTTGTTTCAGCAGCTACAAATATCAATTTTAAGACTCTACATTGCAAACAATTGTGAATATCTGAGGATGCCAAACTGACAGATAATTGCAAGCCTTCCGGGTGTGTGTCACTTTGCCCCCCAAAACACTGACAACACATAATGAGTTTCCCTTAATTGACCTAAATGAGCCGTACAGAAGACAGAAATCACTTTCATAGTGTGTCATCACTTCCCCTCTCAAAATAAAAAAAAAAGAAAAAGAAAGAAGTGATGGCTCACAGGAGATTATATGCTACAGAAGTGTGAAGACGCACATCCTGTCTGTCTGCAAGCCAAAAAGGAATATGGGTGATAAAACATGCCATGTTCCAGGACAAATCACACATCAAACAAAGTTACAAAGCTGTAAAATGATGCTTAGCAGAAATATCGTTAACATTTTTTGGATGGAGAGTGAAACCACAACAGCTGAGTGATCAAACACCTAACAAGCAGATGGTCTCTGATTGTTACAGGAACGTATGTGTCGGAAATCTGGAGCTAAACTGTAGGAGTCTGGTTTAGAACTGAAAATTTAATGCAAAATTTCTTGATTGCAAGTATCTCACATTTGGGCGGGTATCAATCCTCCGAGTCTTCAAAGCTTAAGACTTTTATTCAAGTTGAGAAGGTCAAGACAGAAGCTTTGTACTTACATAAACTCACTGTAGAACACAATTCAAACATATCAGTAGGGAAAATAAGCATAGAACATGTCAACATTTTTTCTAAATAAATGTATTTTAAAAGTTTAATTGTTTGTGTGGTTGAATGGGTATAAAATCATACCCGAGCAATCATTCCTATTTCTTCTCTCAGTAAATATTTTTTTTTCCCCTATTACAAATTCACTGAGCAAAACTTTGGAGTATTTAATTGTACTTTCTTTCTTTTTTTATTTTACATGCAC
Organism: Micropoecilia bifurca; assembly: GCA_903067075.1. Taxonomy (NCBI): domain Eukaryota; kingdom Metazoa; phylum Chordata; class Actinopteri; order Cyprinodontiformes; family Poeciliidae; genus Micropoecilia; species Micropoecilia bifurca. The sequence goes on along the minus strand of CAEGAF010123469.1, from coordinate 9,748 downwards.
AGTTCATCTCAGAGTACAGAAACAACAATATATCAACATCAAATTTCCAGCTCCACAGATTATGGTAGACACAAGAAGGCAAGGCATGTGTCCGTAGCGATGACGGGTTTAATTTCGGCTCACAGCTAAATATATTTTACAGTGCAACACTGCTCCTCTGAACTGTGGTTTCGTGATACCTTTGATGGCTCAACATCAAAGCCAGATCTCACCACTTTTAACTCTAATAAACTAATTCATATTCTGTGTTTGGGTTCAGCCGAGATGAAAAAAGAAGTAAGCTTACCCCTCACAATGCATATTCATTGGGTGACCGTACAGAGACGCAGACATGCGCTAACAACACTCAAGAGGCTAACAAGACATTGAGCTCTTAAGACTGAATGAAATTTCCCCCGAATTACGGCATATATTAATTCAGAAAGGCCTTCCTGTGTAATTATGATGGCAATTACAGGTTGTAGTCTTGGTTAATACCCCCTCACTGCTCTAAATCCCAAGGAATCAGTCTCAGGAGCACACCAAGCATTTAATGTGTGGTCTCCACTGTTGTTGACACACCACCCCTTGGGGTCCATCTGGGTTTTATGGTAGGCCCAAAACAGATGTCTCTAAATGTGTTGCTTGTGCTTGTGTGGATGTATGGTGAGCGATTGCTTCACCTCCAGTCTATTGCTTGAAATATATTCACGTCTGCACGGCTGTCTACCTGACCCATTTGTATCCATTACTGGTGATCTCCCCCTTTTTTGTCAGTGTGTATACCTGACCCACTTCTAACATGAGCATGGCTCCATTTTTAGTTTGAATTTGTATTAAGAGTTTTTAGTATTTAATTTGAGAATGTTACATTTTCCTATTTAAAAATGAAAGATTATTAGAGATTTTCTGTTCTCTTACATTACACATTTAATGTGTTGGGCTAACTGAAAACATGGATGCATATAAGCTCAAATATGCTTATGTATGCTTTTAAAATGCATGTTGCATGTGTAGTAAAATACTACAGCAAAGTTTTTTCCCTGATTTTAAGCCTCCTGTAAGATAACCAAAGTCCTTTCCACCAAGATTCAACAAGTTTAGATTGACCTATTGGAGTCGATTAAAAAAAGGGAGAATGATTTAAGTGCACACGTCCATGACACTGACATATAACTGCTTATGAGTTTTCAGCTGAATGCTTTTCACAAACAAAGCTTTCCATTCAGCTTGGAGGTAGAAGAAAATGTGTAAATGTCTATAATGATAAATGGATTTCTGTGTATGTCAGTCTGCCTGTAATTTATTGAAGGCACAGAGCTGCAAGGCTGAAACTCAGAGAATGAACGTCCTCACCCGGAGCTGCTCTTCAAAGGAGACGGACTAAAAAAGGTGGAGCGAGAAAGTCAAGTTTAGGGTCACTTAAAGCCGATTGAAGGAGAGGGGCTGGAAATAATGAAAATAATAGAGGAGGAAAATATGAAAGGAATCAAGATGGGTGGAGGTTGGATGAGGTGAAAGTGAGCAGTGGTCGGGAGACTGGAGCAGGTGGCACTCAAGAGGAGAGGGGGTGTTAAACAGTTCAGGTAGCAACAAAAGGAGCAATGAGTAAGGAGGACAGTGGAGAGGATTACCAAAACATGGATTTTAGAGGAAAAGAAAGACAAGCCTAATAGTACTTCAAAAAGCCCTTGGAGTTGGAATGGAGTTGAAGTGTGGTTAGGCTGTGAAGGAAACCCCATGGTATTCCCATATATAACAACCCACATGCCAAAAAAAAGACAATTTATTCACATTTCTGTAGCCTCAGTGTGCTCATGTCATGTGTCAGTGGACCGGTCCTAGAGAGGTAATTGAATCAGGACATGAAAATAACAGCAGGACAGATTTGCGGTGAAATGGCTGGGCGCAGCTGGAAAAGCAACACCCCTTGACACCTTTAAAGTAAAATGAAAGGAAACACTGGGGGGAAACAGCGGCGCCGCAAGCATCTGAGACTGCAGCGTCCAGAGGGCCGACTCTGAGTGGCCTTTCACAAGAGCCACAGCTCCAGGTGCGACACAAAGTGGGTCTGTTTTAAACCCAATCCAATGCCTCGTCTACTTTTCTTTTAAGACTTAAGTGTCTCTGTTTCCAGACAGTCTTTTGGTTTTCTTTAAAACGTTACTGAAATCATCCGCAACTGAGTAATATTATGAAAGAACAGGTGAAAAATGATTCAAGTTCACTCTGCCCTCCCCAGGCCCCCCAAAAACATGCTCAGTGTGAAATAAACCAACTTGCTGAAGTTTCCCACAAAGCTCAGCATGCTTTTTACAGGATACAGGAAAAAAAAAAGAAAAAAGTTGCACAGGAAGACGGGGAAATTGATTGGAGTGGAGGCACAAAGTGCTCTGTTAGCGGCATGCTTTCAACTGAGCTCATCCAGCAAACTATTCTAAAGGGAAAATTGCCTGTAAAAACTTTCCCCTCTGCTACTGCATACCTCAAGCCACAGCAAGTGTTGGGGTTCTTGGGAGCATTGTGTAAATAAACCCAAATAAGGTGCAAACAAGCCCAATGAGGAAGGGGAGCGAGGAGGTTGGAACAAAAAATATAAGGTGGGTTAGTGTTTTCTGCAGCTGCCCAAGACTGTTAATGTCTGCACTTTTTCTGTTAGACACAACCCCTTGGGCCAACGCGAAACAATTAGGTTATTCTTCTGGGGCTGCGAGTGTGGGTGTCTGCGTTGCGAGACTGCGTCTGGAGGTGATAAAACAGCAGCGAGCACATAAATAATGACTTAATGATCCCCTTCACCCTTAGCTATAATGATGACTTTGGAGTTTTCCTACCCGGGACGCCAGTGGGGTGGGCGGGATAATCCACACGTGGCCTCCAGGTGTGCTTTTACTCCGACTCTGTTACTTCTTAACATAACTCACAAATTCGACTTGCACTTTGTTGAGTTCTGCTTCTCTTGCTCGTCTGCGCTACACATTTTGCGTAAAAGCTTTGCCATGAAAGCGTTCTGCCGTGCTATATGGACACAAACATCATGCTAAACCTTTTTGTCCTTTCAAGCGAATAATACGCCCTGATAATCTGCATCAATCATCCCATCAATTCATATTCTTTTGCACGACAAGAGCACACAGAAGTGCGTGCAAATGCTTGAGTGACAGGCTGACACCTAATCAAGCTTGCAGTTAAATTATAGTCCAGCCACGGAGGCAGAAACACAATTTCTATAGCTGCTCTGTGACACTGCTGCTAAGTTGACACACAAATTCACATTGAAGTTAGCAACCCTAACCTTTCTTTTTTTCTAATTATGTTCTTTGACTAAATATGGATCTTTTAGAAAAATAATTTTGAAGGAGTTTTGTCAACACATATTTTGTAGTTTCTAAAAGGTTAAGTGGGAACTCTTAGAGCCCTCAGTTATCACAGCAGCATTAAAAACTGAGGATACATACAGTGTCTATTGACTGTAATAGACACTCCTGATTTATCAATTACTTTAACAGGTTGAGCTAAATCTATAAAACCCTGAGTTTTTGAGAAGGTGTTAAATTTCACTTTGGGAATGAAATTCCACTTTGGGTACAAAAGAAAAGAAAATACTGGTCAGTATATTATTAGGACTAAAAGAAACAAGGCGTTGTTTGATTTGGCTCATGGAACTGAAGGACAAAGACATGAGGAGTTGGTGTGATTGTAGGATTATGCTGATGACAATGACATGTTGCTCTAATAGTCGTTTTATGCATATTTGTTCCCCAGCCAAAATGACAAACTGCTCCTGTGTCTGAATGAGGCAATTATCTGGGATTTTACCATTTCTAGGTAACTTATTACATTCAGTTTTGACTCAACATTTCTGGAAGAAGTGAAAATCAATTAAGTTTCATTTTTATTAGTGCAAAAATGTTTTGACTTTCAACTAAATATGATCAAATTAAGCCTAAATACATGAAAAAACAAAAAATTCAACTAATTTTATTGTCGAGTATCAATTTGGTTTGCAGCCATATTTTTACAGTGCAGTTAAACTAAATAAACTCACAAATATAAGCAAATAAAACTTATATTGGAGAGTATACTTCACATTTTGAAGTGCTCATGCCAGTCCTTGATGCAGAGACCCTATAGTTGAAGAGCCATACTGTCAAAACCACAAAAACGTTTGTTCATCAAAAAATATGACAATAAAATTATTTTATAAACAAATTTTTTAAAATGATGGGAGCCTATTTCTAAATGAAATGCTTATACAAGTCACTTAAAAGGAGGAAAAAAGTTATGAGCTGAAAAGAAGAAATGAATAAACTTTAACGTTCCCATTTTTTTTTAAACCAGCAAAGGCTTTAAAGAACCAAACAAAGAGCAGTTGCACAATTACCTCCTGAGAGTCAGCTGCTTGATGGTCCCTTGTATCGGTTTTTGCTTCATATTGTGTGTTGTCTCTCCTTTTTGATGTTTTTCTGAAGTTAACAGAGAGACACAGGAAAAGATTCCCCCCACCCCCATTTGCCCTTAACCATAACAGCAAGGGGAGTGTTTTTCCTCCTAGAAGGCCCTAAGGGAGGACTGTGGAGTACAAAATAGATCAGGATGCTACAGGGCAATGGTTTCATAAGGGCAGAGGTCTATTTTTAATGACAACCAGAGCCCGGTAATACCACGCTGTGTGTAGTGCAAGCAAAGAGGAGAAGGATGTTCTGCGTAGGAGTTCTTTCCAGCACTATGTCTGTCTGAAAAGTTCTGCAGAGGTTTTAAGTCAAAAACTACTGCGCAAAGTTTCCCGCAACAACATCCCTTATACAAAACTACGTGCCTTCACTGATCCCAGGTTATCGTCAAGGGGTGATAAAGGACCAGCGTTCTTCGTTTGGTTCCCCGTTTTCATGATAAAGTAAAAAAAAATAAAAAAAGATAGCACATTCATGAGGTTTTCTGAAAATGTGCTTCTCTTCCTAGCATACCTGAATCTCCATAACAAGGCAGAGCGAAAGCTGGAGGTCAGTGTTTAGGTGAATAGGCTCAAGCTGGGGTCAACAAGCTGGAGCAAAACCATTATGAGAATGTGAAAGAGGAGACGTTCCTTTCAGTGGAAGTGCGACCCGCTGACCCCCTGAAGTCCTGACACATGCATCCAAGCTGCATGTGAAATAAACAGAGCTATATATGTTGCTTCCTATATGTGTACACACACAAGAAAAAAAGCTATTTTTGTAACTGCCTGAACTCACTCTGGTTAGCTCGAGGATTTATTTGCTGATTTCAGTACAGTCGCTATCTTAGCAGACTCACTTTCTCAGATCTCTGCCAACGCTTGGAGATGCCCCAGGCTGTAAAGCTTCTCCAAACAACATAGCAAAACACAATGCGCACCTTATGACTGGTACAACCCTGCCTTCTCCTTAGGACTTAGAAACAGGAACAATGATAACCTGTTAATAAATCAACATGGATTATGACATATGAAATAAAATAACTACAATAAATGTAAATAAAACATGAGTGACTAAGAAATGTTTTTTACGCTAATACAGCTGTTACAATTATCCAAAAGTAAATTTGAGAAACAATATGTATCCCACATTTGCACATTTCTGGTGACATACTTCAACAGAAAAACTCATTTTTAACTAAGATAAAAATGTCATTAAAAGTGAGTATTTTATTATTTTTTTCTGCACACGTTCACAAAACTAGTGCTAATATTAGCACTGCAGTATTTGCACAGCTAACTCCCATAGGAAGTTTAAAACTAATGAAAAGTTGGTGGATTGTTTGATTAATTTATAGATTTTTACTTTGTGGCCGTAGAGCGTCGTTCCATAAAGATCTTACATTTTTAATAAGTTAAGCTTACAAAAGATCTTCTTTGAAGATCAGTCATTGGACTAAATATTGATTAAGCTGTTTAAGATTGAAAAACTGAAAATTGGCATATTTTCCTCGTCTTCAAGGTGGTGTAGTATTAATGCAGTTGCCTGTTAAAAAAGTTTAATATTTATAAAGAGGCATTTCTTTGCAACTCGTATTTCAATTTTTGATTTTTACCCTTTGGAAACCATTATATAAAATAGATAATTATTCTCGTGTGTTCCCATATTTCTATATATCATTTCTATTCATCATATATACTATATATGATGAAGAAGAAAGGTGACAAGGCTGTCACTAACATGAAAAGCTTAAGCCTGTGTAGAAAACGGATGAGTATCTTCAGTAGTTTTCCATACTGGTTAGTGTGAATGCTGCTTTAATGCTCCTTATGATAGAGGTCCGTCCAACAATCATTCACGTGCTTTCAGTGTTTGTGAAAGCATTTGTGAAACGTAAATTTGTGTTTCATACCATTTAGCTGTAGTTTGAGTATTTTATTGTGACCACACTTAGTAGTCTATTCCAATTAAACATTCAAAAATATATCCTATTCATTATTTTCTGAATTTGTGGAACATACATCCTAGATTGAAATAGTTTTTTTTTTTTAAAAAGTCATTGGATAAAAATTGATTGACAGTGAGATAAACAGCCAATCATACCGAGCTCCATCTGTCTGAATGCCAGAAATGATGACATTTCAGCATCAGGCGATAACCACGTCTATACGCTCCAACACAGCCAAAGGGGTATTAAACATCAAAAAGAAAAACAAAAGCAAAAAAAAAAACACATTCAAAGGACTCCAGATGTTTCCAAATGTTAATTGTAACCTCAGAGACCTTAAACTACAGGCCATCTCTTCCGTGTTTCAGTGAAATAACAGGGGAAGTGAGATAATGCCATGCCTTTACAAAAAAATAGGTCTTACAAAGTAATAAATAGCTGATAACACAGAATGCTGCTATGCTGATGTGAATGAATTACTTTATCTTGTGGACGTGACTAGCAAATTATCATCAACTGTGTGCACCAACGAAAGAGGGAAAAAAAACACAGCATCTCATCAGCTTGAGTTATTCAGGTGTGTGTGTGCTTTAACTCAATGGCAAGCATCCAAGATATCATCAGGAATTTTGAACAGGCAGTTAAATACTCCATCAATTTGACCTAACCAGAAAAGCTGCACGCTTTATGAACCTCAGTTAGTTTGTTAAATAATAAAAAGTTTATGGCAGCACAATAATAATAATAAAAAAAACGACGACCAGAAGAGTTTGACTGGATAGGTTGTCATTAAAACATGCCTCTTTTTTTCTGAAAACAAAATTCAGGACTTCTGGATGTATGCCATTTTTAAAAGATGAGACCAGCAGGGTGATGTTTGGCAATAGCAGACATCCCTTCAGCTCAAAGCAACTGTAAAACATGGTGGTGGGTGGCTGATAATTTGGACTTATTTTGCAGCCAAAGCAACTTGGACACACAGTGTAAAATAAGAACTCCTGTGTGAGGAAAGCTGGCTCAGACAGAGTTATAAAAAATGGGTGAAACTGCAAATTGAGTAGCAGATGAACATCGAAATGAGTGGGAATAAGAAGAATTATGGTTTTGCAACCTTACCTAATCCTAAGTAATGTTTTTCAGTTGGTTGTTACATTGTTAATATTCTGAGTTTAGTATCTTCATTTGATCGGCATTATTTTTTTTTTGTATTTTCATAGTCGTTATTTAAATAATCTGCACTAACACAGAAAAACAAGATCAATAACCTTTATAGTATTTGATCAAACACTGATGAAATACTAAAGTTCACGTCTCCAGGGAATGTCACAGGAACTCCACAGAGCTCTAGCAGAAGAACATAAACGCCATTGTTTTAACAAACAGCATAATGAAACCACTGCATTAACCAACCCTGGACTGTGTATGGAAACAAAGAGCAGTCCCCAGCAATACCTAAAGATTTATTGTATTGCTTTCTGCCACAGCTTACGTCCTTATCGCTCCAACCCAGTACCTGGCTAGACTTAATTTCCCATAAGACAATATCCCTTGAAACAAACCTCCCACTAATGCACAAAAGTATTCAGCTCCAAATGACCACTTGCTGTCATGCACACATGAAAAAAATGTATCACAGTCAAGTCTGGCTTAAATGTATAGAACAAGAAGCTCGATGTTGGCAGGAAGCCACGTGGTTCGTAACCGGTCGTCCTTTTCTCCAGCCTGTTTATTTAAGATGGACTGAAAGGGTATAGAGAGGGAATAATGAACACTTTATTATTCGCTGTTGGTTTAGATCAGACCACATGTCCACTATGTGGTTTCACCCTGAGAACTGAGGCAGCATTGTGTCTTGGAGTCGCCAGACCATAATCACCCTGGTCTGGCAAAGAGCATGACTCTTGAGAGTCTCTTGTCTTGAGAGCATGCTGCAATTGCAAGAAAGTTTCTGAAAATCAAAGGGCAAATGAAAAAAAAAGGACTTAACCTCGTGCTTTTTTTTTGTTTTTCCTTGTTTTGTTTTGAGAAGCCGTCGCAAAAATGTAAAGATGTGGCCACATATTTCATTTCTTAATATCAAGGCTAACGTTTTCTGTATCTCCAAGGTTTTTTATTTGGATTTTATGTGACAGACCAACACAACACACCACATAATTATCAAGTGGAAAGAAAATGACATGCTTCGAAGATGCTTTTAGTAATAGATATCTAAAAGGTGTATTTGTCCACTGTGATTCTCATTCTTATTCGCAAAATTGCTCCAGGTTGCATCAAACTGGATTGAGAGTGTCAAGTCTTCCCACAGGTCTAGACTTTTAGTCATTTTAACACAAGAAAGTGCCTTGATATATTTTTTAGAAGAAAAAAACAGAAGACGGAAAAAGAAAAGAAGAGAAAACACTTTGATCTGAACCACATCATCATCATCCTACCAGCTGCATATTTATGGTTGTTGTCCCAGTCTCACGGTTTTCTCCGTCTCAATCGAGTTTTCTTCCATCATTGGCTCCATCCCACATCTCACCTATTGTGACTAGATTATCGGTCCATGTTGAGGACAAACATGATGGTGCCACCAACACATTTCATGGGAGCATGGCATGTTAAAAGGTTGCAAAGGGACAAAATGTTAAAAAAAGGGGAATGAATGTTGAATGTCTTTACCTGCTAAATATATTTGGTTAATACATTTATTGAAAGTAGAATACATAATTTTGGATTGGTCTTTCACAAGGACCCAGCTTGGTTTTAAACACTGTAAATTATCCAAAGGGTCACAGCATAAGCCTGAGGGGTGCAAGATTATTTTCAGTGTAGAAAAGAGGTTCTATGACGCCAAGGCCTTATCAGTTTGAAGAATCCTCTATAATCTTTCCCATGTGCAGAAGTTTAATGGGAAGACAACAGTGTATTGCCAAAGCCAAAGTGAACATCGGAAAGACTTGTTTAATATCAAATTATTTAAGTGGACAAGTTTCCAATTAAATAAGAAAGAAATAAGTAATAAATACCCGCTGAACCATGGCCAAAAATTAGCAAGAAAGTTCCAAATCTCCACTACTTTCAAATGCCTAAGGGCTAAAGTCCAAAGTGGAAAATAGTCTGCAAAGCACCTGAGGGTCAGTTGGGAAGGTCTAGACTCTAGAGAGTAAAATCCAGCAGACTACAGTTATGAGAGTTGACAGTGTGTAGAAACTTGGGAATGTCTTGAGTGAGCATCCAGAAAGTATACAAGTAAAAAGGTTTCAGAAAATTGATCTCTCTCTCTCTCTCTCTCTCTCTCTCTCTCTCTCTCTCTCTCTCTCTCTCTCTCTCTCTCTCTTATCCTCTCTCTCTATCTCCCAACCCTCACAACAACAAAAAAGACAGAACAAACAATATGACT
>CAEGAF010123454.1:0-11550 GCA_903067075.1 Micropoecilia bifurca | reverse complement strand
TAATAATAATAATAATAATAATAATAATAATAATAATAATAATAATAATAATAATAATAATAATAATAATAATAAAATGGGCTCCAACCTTCTGTTCGCAGAGTATCAGCATCATGACAAGGTCTGTGAGGGAGGAGCTCGCATCGGTGGAGTTGGACGAGCAGCGGGATCTCTGCAGCCCTGCAGGCAGAGAGACGGAGCGGGCAGGAGCCGGAGCGGGAGCTGGAGAGGAGGAGGAGGACGAGGACCTTCTCCTCCATCCAGAGGAGGACGATGAGGAAGACGACGAGGAAGATGAAGATGAAGAGGAGGATGGAGAGAACAAACCCAAGAGGAGAGGGCCGAAGAAGAAAAAGATGACCAAGGCTCGTCTTCAGAGGTTTGTCCTTCACGCAAATAGTAAAATGTGCTTGTGGATATGGCATAAATAAACGAGTAAAAGAAACACCCTGAATGTAGAAATAATATTTATGACACAGAAACTAAATGTGACACAGAAATTTAAAATCTGAATAAAGACTCCTCAGAATTGCACATGAAATCCAGGCGACATGTATTTTATACATATTTCCTCGAACTTTTAGTTCTACCAATGTAGAATGGTGTTTTCTCTCATTGGTGTAAATCATGTAATGTACAGTAGTGAAAAACAAAGGAGAGACTGAGGCTCAAAATAAACGAAGACTTGGCTTAACTACTAGAGTAATTTTTAAAAGTTTGTTCTTATATTTGTCCCAGTGTCACAAAGTGAATTAAATGTGCTGTTTAAAAATGTAATTGATGATATCGTCAGAAAAAGGGCTTAAATCTAAAAGACAGTAGTGGTGCATATCAATATGTCATGTTAAACTTTCTTCTCAAATGGATTTATTTTGTTGTCGTCGTCTCACATGCGTTTGTGTGAGTCAACCTTTATGACTGCAATTAATTTCTATTTCTAAAAATCAACTTGTGAACACGTGAAATAAATAAAGACGGTAGCAAATAGTATGCGTAAACCAACATGTTGACCTTAACACTTGTCTAATTACAATTTAGACTTTGCATAGAAGACATTTAGGACATGGGTGATAGTTACATGAGTTGCCCTGCAAGCTCTTCCCTCTGCCCCAACACTCCCCCAGCACCACTCACACAATTCCTGCAACAAAACCCATTCTGCAAAAAAAATTTAATTACATGTTTTTTTTTAAATAAAATAATTGTACATAAAATGCGTTAAAATACTTATATATGTCAATTTTATTATTAAACTATTTGGTCTCAGATACTCTAAACAATGATTGGCTTGTTTAGTATTTTAGATTTTCAACAAATTCTAGTGAAATTAAATGTATTTAAATATAAAAAAGGAAAGAAAACGAATTCTTTAAATTTTCTTACATTGTACACAACACATGGCCACTGCTTATTGATTAGACGGTACATAATTTGTTGATCAGTCTACATCTGTCTAATATCTTTTCAATATATATTTAATAACTCTTTTTCTGTCTGTGCAGGTTTAAGATCCGTCGAATGAAGGCCAATGCCCGGGAGAGAAATCGCATGCACGGATTGAACGACGCTTTGGAGAGTCTCCGAAAAGTCGTCCCCTGTTACTCCAAAACCCAGAAATTATCCAAAATTGAGACCCTGCGTCTCGCCAAGAACTACATCTGGGCTCTCAGCGAGATCCTGCGGTCTGGCAAGGCCCCTGACCTCATGAGTTTCGTCCAGGCGCTTTGCAAAGGTGAGAAGTTTATCACTGTAATCCTAAGCAATATTAGAACATACTTGATGAAATTATAGTGACAAATTTTGATGAGGTAATGTAAATCCCAAATTGACAATTTCTCATAAGTGCTATTACATTTCATTGCTAGGGACAAAACATGAAGCTATTTAGACAGGAAGATACTGTGTATAAAATTGGGTTTAGAGAAATGAGACAAGAGCTGGGCAATAATTAATGACTAAGAGTCCATCTTGTCTAGGCGAATACCAAATATATATATAAATCGCTAACTGCATTTCAATCTACATATTCTGGATTTGGAACCATAGAGGTGAACACATCCAGTGCAGTCTACTTAAAAATTATGAAATAACAAATTCTACTTTAGCTGGTAATGATTAGCTTATTTTGATATACTTACCGTGTCTACAAATTGCTTGAATCATGTCAGTTTGTTTTTCATAAAGATTTTCCAAAATGGTGAGAAAAAGAACAGGTTAAAAAGAGGAGGAGGACTCCTTTGTAGCAGAGAACTACTTCCTTTCTAACTTCAAAATAAAAGTTTTAAACAAAGATTTACCTGAATCTGAGTGCTCACCTTCAAATCAGGGCCTCATAATAACAACTCAGACTAACTTCTCCAGACAAAATAATGACTGGAACTGGATAGCATTTCACGAGGCATGTTTCACTTTAAAGGGAAATGTCACAAGGTCTTGTTTCACTCCAAATCATCGATCGATACTGACCATAGACCTTCTCTGTGTTCTCAGGTCTTTCTCAGCCGACCACCAACCTGGTGGCAGGCTGCCTTCAGCTGAACCCTCGGACCTTCCTTCCAGAGCAGACACCGGACATGCCCACGCACCTTCCCCCTGCCGGTGCCGCCGCCTATCCCGGACACTTCTCTTATCAGAGCCCTGGACTGACAGCCGGTTTGCCCAGCCCCCCCTACGGTACCATGGACCCTTCCCATATCTTCCACCAGGTCAAAGGTCAGCCATACGGCTCCTTGGAACCCTTCTTCGACGGAGTCCTGGTGTCCGATGGCCCGGCGTTCGACCCACCTCTCAGCCCGCCCCTGAGCATCAACGGTAACTTCTCGTCTTTCAAGCACGAGCCCGCCGCTGGCTCCGACTACGACAAGAGCTTTTCCTTCAGCGTGCACTATGGAGGCGGAGGAGGAGCCGGCGGCCATCCCTCCATCTATGGCAGCGGGGGCCCCAACCCACGGTGCGGTGAGCTGCAGGTGGAACAACTGATGGGGTTTGACGGACACTCACACCACGAACGGCTGATGAACGCCCAGTTAAACGCCATCTTTCATGACTCCTGAGGATGAAGGACCGTGAGACCGATGAAGACAGAGAGAGCAGGCTATGAGAAGACCACTATCTTTTCATCGCTGTGTTGTTTGTCATCTTTCTGTACTCATCAGGGTCTTTAACTTCTCTTTACGATGGCAATTCAACAATGCCGTAAACCTTCTCTGTAGCGCTTCACCTGGCAGGAGACGCTCTTCGAATGTCTTGTCAGTGTCCATGTTGTCATTTAAAAATAATTAACAATCAATGAGCAATAATCTGGAGAAAGCTATGCAATTTTGTTAAAAATCTGAGCAATGCTCAGTTGATGATTCCAAATGTTGAAAGAATAAAGATTTTTCTACATTTTTGGGGTCAGTGAGTGAGGCGATGTTGGGCTGTTGTCGGGCTGAAGTGTTAATCTTGTTCATGTTGTTTTTACGTTTTTGCTTTTTATATGGTTTCTGTAGCGTTATGTTATCATTTTATGTGACTCTTGTTCATATTTTATAAGATAGATGTTTATAAAGGCCTTTTATTAAAAGGAATTTCATGTCATTTGCCTGTTAAGACTCAGTTTATCTGCAACAGCATCACAAAAACACTACGGTTAAGACTATAGAACATATAAATCATAACACACTCTTTTGATAATCTCATGCCTTGGAAGACTATAAGATTCCTAGCAGAGAATACCAGGTTAACAACACTATCCCACTATGTGAAGGACAAAACAAGGATTGGTGTGTATGTGTGTGTGAAGGGCACAGATGTTCGTTCTGCAGGCGAGATTTTAATTTATGAAAATGATCTTGTTTATGCATGAGAGCCCCCCCCCCTCCACGCACACACACTAATGTCCTACTGCTTGATCGTGCGTCGGTGTGTGTAAGTCAACTGGGACAATATGGTGGCCATATCCCACCATTTACTCTCCTTGTTGAAGTGGAATGTTATTAAGCAAAAGACTGCAGAGAAAAAAGACTCTTTGTCAAGTGATGAAGAAATAATTATAGTACAACCGTTATTTCGAAAACAAACAAAAACAGAACAAAATAAGATAAAATTGTAAAGAAAGGAAATTTGTGTTTTGTTTTGGTTAAGCTGAACATGTAGCTAGATATTGGGAGAGTTGAACATGTGGTTTGCAGTCAAAAAAACAACAACAACTTGCAAAGCATTCAGCTTTTGAAATTGATATTGGATTAACCAGGGACTAACTTGAGAATTTGAGTAGAGAAGATGTTAAGATCTGCCTTCTGTCCTGACCGCAACCTCGCTGAACAGTTTTATAAGAAGCTTGGAGCTCACTGTTGCGTCAAATTCAAACATGCAACACTTTAACTGACTTGCCATAAATGCTGGTTTGAGAAGATGGATGCCATCCTGCGCTACTTGTCCAAGGTGGCAACCGTTGTGAGGAGGATGGTGCCTGTTCTGGTTGTTTTTTATTCTTCTATGTACAACTCAAACCCAGGCTGCTGAATGAATAAATTGACAAATTCAGTCATGCAATCAAATAAAACACACCAAGCAAGAGTTAATAGCAGAATAAGCTGTTTGACAAACTTTAAATAAAAAGAGATTGGTTTTCCAGTAATATAAGAAATAAGGGAAAGAAGGATTGTTACAACAAAGGCTTGCTTAGCCTTTCTTAGTCTTAGGAAAGACAAGGAAGCACAAAAGCTGCAAGATGCTTCTTAAATGGCAACTATAAAGTACATTTCACCCTTATTTGAGCATCCTAAAATTATCACACAACAGTAGCAGCAGCATTAGGAGCAGTACAGCTGTATTGTGAGCAGTCTTTGTGATTGGGGTTTTGTGTTTCAGTCTGTTGGCTGATCATAACACTGATTAATGCAGATTTAAACTCAGCCATCTGTCAACAGCACACATGCTGAGTGAGTGTTTGAGCCGAAGCTCATAATATGGAATTAATACCACAATCCACCCCCCGTCCTTTCTGATTGGCCGGCAGGTGTCTGTTAAATAACATCACAGGGCACACATCTCAACAACAATCCAGGTGTACCAAACTGCAGGATGCCCCAAGAGACATTCTTCACTTGGCCTTTTGAAAAAAGTAATATACTTCGTCAGTGAATGTGAGTCGTTTAATAGCGACAAAGGCACAGGACATTTGACTAAGATCATGTATTAATTTATTTTTATTTTACATGACTTCCAGCAGGCGATGTACAGAAATGTATTTTGAACGTTTTTGGATTTTCCTGAAAATGTGTGACCTACTTAGGAAGAAAATCCCACTTCCCAAAAATATTCCCACTGCTTTACTCGAATTTTCATTATTTTCAAATCAAAGGTAATATTCACCACAATATAAATTGCAATGAGTTTCAATTACTTAAATAACTTTTTAAATACGTTTTGAACATGTGTCATAATTTAGTATCATTTCATACGTGCTTTGTCACCCAATGATTAAAAACACCTTTGGTTAGCTGTAAGGATGTTGGATTATGCATAAATTGTGGTTATTTTAGTGTGATCATAATCTGTCAATCAATCAATCAATCAATCTTTATTCCAGACCAAAAAGGTCCATAATAAAAAAGGTAAAAGCAAAATAAGAGAAAAGTAAAAAAAACACATGACATATTCACTGAGTCACAAATAAATGATGACACCAATGTTTCCACAATCTTGAGAAAAATCTCATTGTACTAAAAACAGGATTTACTAAAATTGCAATTATATTATTGCATGACACAGAAAATATACACATACATCTATACATGAGATTCCTGAGCACAGCTGCACATGTGGGAACATCATTATGTACAAACATATGATCAAATTTTATAACTCTAGAATCTAGATCTATGCAGTTCTGATCCTTGTTTGGGTCAATCTAGACTCTAGATTAGAGACTCTAGACTCTAGATTAATCTAGACTCTATTAACCCAAGCAAGGATCCGAATTGTATTAAGTGCAAAAGGGACAGTTAACAATTTCCAGAAAAACGATTGTATAAAATATGTCACCGAGATCCCAGCTTTTTTGATTGAATTTATCACCGTTAAATATAATATTATTCATATGTCTGATTTAGATTTGAAATAGTTTTAATTTAACCAAATAATTTCTGTCTGGTAGGAAATGGGACAGGCGTTTCCCAAAATATTACAAAAACATGCGTGCGCGCCCCTGCGTGTGACCGCGCATGCATGTTGATTACACACCGGTGGATCGGCCGCGTGCCCGATGAAGCTGCTACCTGTCTCCATAGCGACGAGACCCCGGAAATACACACCGTGATCAGCTTACTGCTTGTTTATCGGACAGAAACAAATTTATATCCGTGTTGTTTTCTTTCTGTCTTTTCTTTTTTTTTTTGTTTCCTCGAGTGAGAGTGTAAATATGTCGGAGCTTGAGGATGAAGCGCAACGGGAGCGGAGAGACAGCAGCAAGAAGAAGAAAAAGAAAAAGAAAGAGAAGCGAAGAGTAAGTGAGGAGGACGAGGAGGAGGAAGAGGAGCGGAAACAAGAGGAGCAGCTGGAGAAAGAAAAGAAGAGGTGAGTAGTAAATGAAGTTTCTCCACACGTTCATGTTAGAAAGTTAACATTAAATGAAAGAGGAAAGGGAGGATTTATGCAGATAAGCCTTTTAGAGAATTCTTTCAAAATAAAAGGCCTCTTTCAACGGAAGTGGTTAATAACTTTTACTTTTTCACACCGTGTTATGAATGTAAAAAGGTATAACAGTTGGGATGCTATATGTAGGATGAAAAGCACATCAACACCGAGTGCACCCTTGGTTGGAAATTATTATTTTTATTTTTTTTCCAGGTAGTTTTTTTCTTTTCTTTTTTTTTTTTTACTTTGATGGAACAATTAGAATTTAACTAATAAATTTACTCTGAAATTTCTCGTTCATTTTATATTGGTAGGTTTCAATCAGAATTTCTTTGTTCTTTGTGCAGATCTCACATCCACCCACCAACCCACCCATCCATCCATTCATCCATCCATCCATCCATCCATCCATCCATCCATCCATCCATCCATCCATCCATCCATCCATCCATCCGTTTATGCTTGCAGGGCCGCAGATTTGTGCATATCAAATGCATAAATTGCTTAAATTGAGACCATTTTTTAAAAATGTACTTGCTAAACAAAACTGGTTACATTCTGACTAATTTTAAATATTAAGGGTTAAGGGGTTAAAACACTCAACCTGCCAGCTTGTTGATCATATCTGTAGCTCTTTTATGTTTGCTAATATTCAAACTGTAGGTCTTCCTCCAACATAAGACATTTTCAATAATGCAGGTCTTTTGGCAGTTCTTAACTTGTATTAAGTTAACATTTATAATTAATAAATCCTGGTAAAAAAATATGTTCTTCATTCACACTCCCCCTGAATTTCTCCTTTAGAATGATGAGAGCAAAGCACATGGTCATAAACTAAGTGAGTCCACCAATACCACAAAAATATAAGTAGAGTTAAAAAACATTTTCACAATGATCATTACATGTAGGCCGAGAGAGTTACTCCACCACTCTATGACAGTGAGTGGGCAATATTGATTGATTAATTGATGATATTCTGTGTCCGTACTTCACATGCACGTTCAGTATCAGAAAGTATCTGAGAAATCATTAGGTTGGGGGCTGTTTGCACTGTTCTGTTACTGAACATCTTGATAAAATAGCTACTAGCTGGTGGCACATACTAAGATCCCCACTGTTTTATTTATGTTTGCCTCAGGCTGCACTGCAAGAACATTGACAAACCTCTGATATTTCTTCAGACACCATTGGTCTTTAACAAAAATGTGTCCAGAAAAACATTTTCTTAAATATGTTGTGATTCTAACTAGGTTAGACATACTTCTGACATTGTAGCATGAAAAGTGGGAGTATACAACAATCACTGAGCTGCTGGAAAACTTGTTCCTGTGGTCAGGGGCGACATAAAGACACTTTTGAGAATCTTTTATGGTTCATTTGCTCTTCTCTCTCAGATGCCATCCTGTGGTACCTGGGCTATAGTTGGTAAGGGCCTTCATTTGGGTTGATGATCTACCTTTGTCTTCCTGAACAGCTCATTGTGTCCTCCGGCAGAGTCAGGTTTTTTTTTTATTCGGTCCACTGCGTGATTTTTTTTATCTCAACCCATTCAGGATGTTTTAGAAAATTTAAAATAACTGTACTGCGAACAATCTTGGCATTGATGGAGTGTTGCAAGACGTCTTGTTTGTACAGCTTTACAATCCCTCCTACCTTAATGACAGGAAGCCTTTTTGCTTTTCTCATCAGGGAGTTTTGTCTAGAGAAGATGATTACTGGCCACTGAACAAAAAAGATTTAATGTCTTTCTAAAATAGTTTATGTATCCCAAAGGTAAATTAAATGTTGTTGTAACTCATATCAACTAACTATCTTCAAAAGAGTCATTGTAGATGGTGATACTGTGGTTTCCAACAGCAGTCAGTCTTGCAACCTATCCGAAGAAGCCTCTGACTGAAGACACTGCTTCTGTATGACAGCCTCTGTTTTCCCAGAATTCTGACTTCTCCTGTTGTATAAAAAGAAAACTTGATAAACAGAAAGCTGGTTCTCCTCTTGGACCACTCACTTCTCTGTCATTGAAGTTGGTTTTTCTAAGACACCCATCTGCATTAAGGTCAGAATTCTGAGATTAAAGCCATTATTGTATTTTTTATTATTATTTCTTCAATGGTCCTACTTGTCTTCCATATATGGCAGTGAGAAGGCCTGAGAAAAGGTAACGAGAAAGCCTTTCACCTGATTCTTCTTTGTTAATTTGATTGGTTTAAGGATTGATCTATCAGTAACTTTAGTGATGGACTTGTGTAAATAACATCTGATTGGTTGAAATAAGCTCAAACTCTGTGTGTGTTTGTGATCTGTCAGTGAGAGTGTGTTGATGCGAGGGATCTTCAATGTGGGGAAAAAGAGCCATGATGTCCTGCTCACCCGGACCAGGCTGACATGGACCCCCATCATACCACAGAGTCCCACAGGTCAGTCACAATGGGAACAACTCCTATGCTGTTCAAAATGCAACCCCAGAGTGTAGCTGCTGTTGTGATGGGAACAGTCTGTCTGTTTGACACAACCTGAAACTTACAGACATTTGTATACATCCATTACATATTCACGCCATTCTTCTTACTTAAACGGTTTGTGTTCATTGTAAAAATAAACCCTTTGGTATAAGAAGGCGTTGCTTATATGTAGATGCTTCTGTGTGATGAATTTGTAGTTCTCACCATGGAATTAATGACAAGTCTGCTGCTTTAAGAATATTACCACACATGAAGTGATTAGTGACCAGAAATTGTTATAATGTTTGAAACAATAGTCAACGAAGTCCTCTAGGCACTTTGCCCTGCACTTTGTCTCACAAAGGAATTGATTATCAAAGTTTCGTCCATATCAATAATATATATTACAAGTCAAATTAATTCTGACTTTTCCCAATACCAATACTTGATGTGCATTTGAAAGATATTTTCTGTAAATATTGAACTGAAAGGGTTACAAAGTTACAAGTGCCCACAGCTTCCAGTTTCCTCACATTTCTGTAATGTTTTTGTACCATTTTGCTCGTATTTAGTGCTTTCCTGTTGTGTGGTAGATTTTTACTTGGAACCCATTCAGACCGAACTGGTTAGTGAAGCAGGATGAAGGTGTAAATTCAATGTGTTTGTGTGTCTGAAGCCAATCTGTTTTGTTGTATTTCATCCAAGCTAATGTCATTAAGCCAGCACTGTGTAAACGTGTGTGTGTGTGTGTGTGTGTGTGTGTGTGTGTGTGTGTGTGTGTGTGTGTGTGTGTGTGTGTGTGTGTGTGTGTGCGCGCGTGTGCGTGTGTGTTGGCAGTACTAGAGAGCAGTTGGTTCGGCCCGTGGGGGGTTATTAGAGTCTCTCAGTGTGAGGAGATTAACGCACACATACACATAGGCAGTCTGTCAGCACGCTGTGTGTGTGTGTGTGTGTGTTGATGAGATATTTCTATATAAACGGATCATCTGCTCTTGTTTATTTCTAAACATAAATTCATCTAATCTATTTCTGTTAGGAAACTGAAACCGGAGCTGTCACATACAGAGATTAGTTTTGCATTATTGCAGGTGGATAAGAGAGTTTTAAGCCATGGACAATTGAGTTGTTTTAACATTAAAATCTCATCTGACTTTTATGGTTAATTTCCAGTCCCCTGCAGTAGCCTTGTTAGTATTAGCTTCAACCGACTTCTCCACAAACAAATGGAGAGATGGTTATGAATTGCTGTACTATGGCAGATGCCTTCTTTTTGTTACCAAACTCTGCTATGAAATGATCAAACCTGCAGAAGAATCCAAAGGAAAAATAGATACTTTAAGAAGCATTGTTATTGTCAACTCTTAGGTATGGTGTATTTTGATTGTGAAAATATTATATTTTAACATTTTCAATTGACTCATAACTGGCCAAAGAAGAAAAAATTGGTGATAGTGATGATGAAAAATCAGCACAGAGGAATTTAGTCTTATATTGATTATTTCTGTGCAGAACACTGCATCAGTCCTTCTCTTGACCCTGAAGGAGATGATGCAGATTTATTTAATTACTGGCTTCATAAGAAATTAAAAAATCTCTGAGTTGGTATTCAAGAAAAGGTTTTAGTTTCCCAGACTGTTTTGAAATAACGTTTAGAATGTAGATCACATTTTAAAAGAAGCTCTATGTGACACTGGATCAATCGCAGTAAATTTAGTGTTATTTTGCTCTTATATGAGCAAAGTAAACTCAGCATAGCTATACAACTTTGCAATCTGTGAAGCAGAGTTTTTCTCCTTTTAATTGGTTATTATGAGAACAGATTGCATTAGATTTAACTGTTTTAGTGAAAAAATATTTTTTGTGTTCTCTAAAATCTTGCCGTGGTTCTAGCTTTTCTTTGTGCATTGAGACTCAGAATGAAAAACCTTATTATTTTTCAGGTTTTTACTGGGTGCATACTGCATACTTACGACTATGAAATGTATAGAAACCAAATCATTGTTTGGATTTAAATAAATGTTAGGCTATTGTATTTCCTATTATCACTGAAACAGCACTAACAGGTAGCAACTTACAAATGGGGTTTAAAATTCAACTGTACCGTAGATGGTTTTGTGTAACCAACATTATAATAAAATCACAAGTTATTGGATAACATGGTACAGATATAAGATGTAGCCCAATGGAAATATATGATTATCCTCTGAACATATATGTTTGTGCATTTATGCTTGTGGGTTTTTGTGTATGCATGTGATCACACTATGATCCAAAACTCCCTACAGTTACCACATGGCCCGGTCACCATGAGACTGGATTGCCACTGTGTAGTGTGTGTGTGTGTGTATGTGTGTGTGTGTGTGTGTGTGTGTGTGTGTGTGTGTGTGTGTGTGTGTGTGTGTGTGTGTGAGTGTGTGTGTGTGTTTGTGTGTGTGTGTGTGTGTGTGTGTGTGTGTGTGTGTGTGTGTGTGTGTGTGTGTGTGTGTGT
>CAEGAF010123447.1:0-26028 GCA_903067075.1 Micropoecilia bifurca | reverse complement strand
CATAGTTTTTATTTTTCTGTTGTGTGGACAAATAGTTTTCTATTTTAATCTTGCAGCCCACAGAGCGCTGTACGGCATTTTACGGTTTCATTTATGATTGTAGCGCCCCGACAAAAACAGTCACTACACAGCACGTTGCTCCAGGGCGGAGAAAAGTTTTCAGAAAGCCTCTTTGACCTTTACCAAAAATCTTCTAGAAACGCCTTTTAAAGCTCTAAAATATTATTGTGTCGTATAGAAATGAGTGTTGTCATTAAATATTCTGTTTAAATACTTCTGTTTTATCGTGAACAAACCCTTTCTTCTTATCACCTCATGCCAGTCCCCTCCATAAATATTTACCGCAGGAAGTTGTGCCTGAAGAAGAATACCAATTCAGCGGGCTTTCGGGAGGGAAACGGGGAAGCGTGGCATGCCACAGAGAATTGGATTAACAGAGAGAAAATTAATATAGCATCTGCTCTTTTTCTCTATCACTTGGTTTAATGCGTTTATGTTGACTGTGTATATGTGTGCCGACTATAGCGCCATCTGTGCTGCCATCAACTGAGATTTTAGGCAGCGGCCGCGGAGAGATAGACGCAGAGTGAGCCGTTCCACAGTCACAAATGCTCTACAGCATCCAGATTTCAAATATAACAATACTGTTGGAGAAAGATGTTCTCATCAAGAGAAAATTCATCATTTTTTTTTTCATTTTCTAACCAAAAGAAATGCATGAGCCAAAATTACATCAGACCTCGCAATGACCAGAGCCTTCCCACTGCTGTGTTTCCCAAACTGACTGAGTAAGCAGAGGAAAATATGTCGGCTCCAGGCTAATAGCTTTTTAACTGTGAACACTGGAGGCTTCCAACAAAGACGTCATTTTAAAGGGTTTTGAGCTACGGTTCAAAACATTAGCACAAAGTACAGGCACAACACTCCTTGGTAATGGCTTGTTAAAATGATGGGTTTGAAACCCATTTTATCTACAGATTATTCTGAAAAATTGTATTTGTATTTATTTATTTGTTTATTTTTGTTTTGCAGTTTTTCACATCAAGGCAAACTTAATTGTCAGTTAACATCTGTAGTTTGCTGTTTACTCTCTGCAGCATTCACAAAATAAACATAGCATCTTGGAGTTCTTACATCAGACCTTATAGTTTACATCAGTGACATCATATGGGCTTAAACTTTCTGCTAGCATTGATTTATCTGCATGACTGTAACGGTCCATTCGTATTTAATGTACTGGTTGCAATTACTTGTTGATTGGCTCATCAATTATTGTGCAGTGCCTGTTCTGTCTGTGTCATTAAGGAACCAGAAGGTAAGCAAAGTTAAAAGGACCCAGTGTCACTGTTGCGAGGTTTGTCCCACTGATTGATAATCTTATTTCAGCCATTTTTCACCATTTCACATTTAATCTCCACTTTAGCCTTTATACGTTCACTTTAATGTGGACAACAGGGAATGCTGTCTTTTGTAAAAATCAAACTTTTTACTCTGTTTTCTTTATGTCCTCTTTAATCCCATGAAAAGACCTGGGTGATTAAAGTGGACATAAAACAGCACCAGGAAATCCAGCCATGGATTAAGCTTGAAGAGAAGCAATAAACAAAACACACCATAAACGATGCTGCTGTTTCCACGTGTTTCTATTTAGAGCAGCAATAGAAACTGCAATTTAGCACCAGACATAAAAAAACACAATATTTTAAATGTGTTTTTCTTTTTCTATGCTGCTGAAGTAAAAGATTAATTTATTTTAAGCCTTTTTACACATTTTTATCATGGGGCTCAAGCATGCCTAGATCAGGTTCTGTCGTCTTTAACCCATGTGTTTTGCAAAAAAAATTGTTTTTTTACTCCCATAAACATGCAAAGTGTTATGGGTTTTTTTACTGAAATTTTTGATAGTCTTTATGGTGCATTCATAGAAGAACTGGATGTTAAGAGATTTTAAAAACACAGGCACAAAAGTCCATTTTGCACATGCCAACCTTTATTGTTATAAATAAAATCCAGGTCGACAGTGTCATTTTTTACAGTTTTAAGTATTTTTCTTACATTTGTCCGTCTTTGTCCTGGCTCTCATTTTGTTAAAACAAAATCTGACTAGAGCATAATCCGTGGTATTGCAATAACAGCTTTTCCTTATATTGTCCACTGCAAACATTGGTTAATAGTCAATACCTTAAACAATACAACTATTATTTCTTTACTTTATTAATCCTGTAGTAAAGCTTAAATGAACCAGCTGTTTGGCTTTTGCTCGTAACTCTGGGCCTGGTAAACCACACTGAGTCAGAATGATGTGACCTGAGCAAATCAGACTTGGAAATATCCGGTTGCACTACAAGTATTACAAATACTGGACTGTGTTAACATTGTTAATAGTTCAGACATTAATTAGCAGAAGCCATTTCACCCCACCAGAAACCAATTCAGAATACATGTAGCAAGAGAGAGAAAACTGTGTTGTGATAACTTTTTTTCTTGCCCAAAAAGTACATTTGGGGGAATGTTGTAGATATAAGACATAAGATGAAAAGATATTCTACAGACATTAATCTTTTGAAGACAGCAGCTAGCTTACTTAACACTGTTGCCACATTCTGTTTCACAGCAGCCTGATTTCTGATATGATGCTCCAGTTCAGTTGTTGAGCCAGCTTTCATTACAGTTGCAGAAGAAGATGACTCACAAGTGCATGTGGCTGGTACTTCGTTAAATGAAAGAGTTGCTCTACACAGAACTTGAAATACGCTGTGGTCTGTTTAAAGGGGCTTACTCTTATACAGGACTTTGAGTTCCCCCCCACCTCCCAACTTGAAAACCTCCATAATCTTCAAAGCAAGAATGTATTTGAAGTGAGCAAGTCATCTGCCTTTCACAAAATCAGCTGTTTTATTTGGACTTGAAAGTTGGAAGTCTGGAAGTACGGCTAATCTTGAAGCTTACTGCAAAAACAGTCTAGCTAGGCCGTTTTATGCGTTTACATGAGTAATTATGCAGCACTTGTCTGTTTTGTCGTTTATGAGCCGAAAGACAACATTTGCGTTTATGAATATTTGACTTTACCGTGTTAATGGTTTTTATAAAGAGTGGGGCTCACAGTTATTCTAATGAATTTTGATATATAGGAAATCAGCTGTGCCCCAACATGAAAATTATTAATTAAAGATTGAACAGAAATTCAATTACACACAAGGCTAAACTAAACTAATCTGACAGTTCAAGTGTGGGGGGAGGGGCTTCTTCTACGCTTAGCTAAATGTTGTTCAATGTACAGTTTTTATGTACATCCTAAATACATCCTGTCTCACTAAAGAGCCTCAAACACACATGGTCTCAAATGCAAAACCCTCACTTTAATAACCGGCGCCTGCAGTAAGAGCTTGAAATAGCACATCACTAAAGAGACCTTCATTTGACGAGAAATACTTAGAAATTTTAATGACTCAAGATCTTGATACAAGACCATTTATAAAATTTAATAAAACTCCTACCAAATATGCCAGCAGAACATGGTTGTCTTTGTCTGAGGAAGGGACACAACACAATAGAAAGAATGTAAAGGGTAAAAAGTTAAATGACATTAAAGGATGAAATATACTGCCAACAGATTAAATACACAACAAAGTAAAGACGAGTGAGCTGAAATGTAAGTTATCATTTATGACTGGGAAATGTGATTTACATTCTGATAGGTGAAAGACGAGAGAAATTATAAATATGTTTTTGAAAATGGCAGATGAAGGTGATATTCAGACTTCAAGAAAGAAAAACCCACAGTCATCTATAATGTTGTTATCATTAAAATGTCACGCAGAGGATCAGGGAAGATGGCAGTCATTACCACCACAGTAAATCCACAGGTGCACATTGATATGTTCTCAAACCATTACTCAAAAGCAGGTTTGGGGAAGGTGCTATCGTAGCATAGTAAGATAAAAGCATATTGCCATTGAAACAAAACTATTCCTGAAAGATTTAAGCAGGATTTGCTCCTCATTTCTGCAGTTTTCCACTACAGACCTTTGAGTGCTGCTGCCAGGCTTACTGGAGGGAGCCTTACACCTCTGTCCAGTTCCAGACGCCTTTTATACTCACTTCTTTGTGCATATACAGGAACGTGCAGACATCAGCATCAGCACAACTAGATGATTACATGAACACACTGGGAAGCGTGCAGCAGTAAGGAAAGAAATTCTTAATCACAAAACATAATTGGATTTATTAATGTATTTCTGCCTCAGGTTTGCATCTTCGCCTGCTCAAAAATGTCTTATCCTGGTCTGAAAAAAAACAAAGTGCCACTTACATTCAATAATTTTTTTAACACATAGTCTAAAAGAGAGTCATTATTTATAACAGTTTCATTCATTTACAAAACACAGTGTTCGCAGCGTTAAAACAATCTAACAAAACGTCCTGTCATAGAAGTTCTCCCATAGTTTTCTTTTATCAGGGCTTGTTGAAGGTTAATTGGGATTTCACAGATTTTTACTTTCTTGGCATCACTAAAAACTCTCTCTAACCAAGTGTGAAAGTACTTTTCCCACACAGCAGAAAGGAAGGGAAAAAAAACCTTAATCAGAAATAGTGTGACAGTCAAGATTTTTTTTTTAATCAACCCTAACCTTCTTTTCAGTGATTCAGTCATTGTGTCACTCTGTCAGGCTGAGTGTCGTCTATCAGACTAATTCACAGCACTGGGACATCTGAACCCCAGCCAATGACCCCAAGTGTTTCTGGCTTTCCCTCAGACACTTCTATTTAGATTTTGTCAAGATAGACTTCACATCCTTAGAAAAATGGGGCATGGATCCCTCCATCTCAATACTAATACTATATATATATATATATATATATATATATATATATGATAAATATATATATAGATATATCTATATATATGTATATATATATATATATATAGATACATATATATATGAAGTGTGTCAAAATTTATTTAGTCTTCAAACACATTCTGTCACGTTGAAAAGTTATTTCTCCTGACATTTATTGCTATAGTAAGTTATGTTGGGCTGCTCTTGACTGAAAGACGGTTACCATAGCAACCCGTAACTGCCAGCTCGTCCAGTTTTCTGTTGCTGTTGGAGAAATGTCTTGATCCTGAAAATTAAAAACAGGATGTTACAATAAGCAGGTAAGCAGTGCACAAACAAGAGTGATTTCAGCTCTTCTATTTGTTCCCTTTAAGAGTCCCGACTAGCTGAAAGTAATTAATCGCTATTTTATTCACTCATGTGTCTATACAAGAATAAATAAGCATGAATAACGATATCAAGCTCTTAATTTGAAAATATTTTGAAATTAATAGTTATTGATTTGTCATAGTTATACACTGAATGATCTTGGAAAGGTTGGAAACAACAACACACTGATCAGAAGAGCTCTGCTTTCCAACCAACAATCATCACTCTGTTTTCTAGGAGAAGAAAGTTGTTTTTTTTAACCTGCTCTGCTACTGTTTTCTTTTTGGCACTCGAGTAATTCAGACAATTTGAATAATTCAAAATTATTGAAGTAGCAGTGCAAACCAAAAACACAAAACCTTTCATTTTTTTTTCTGAATACAAGTCAGTTATTTCACTCAGCCGCAATTTTTCGAATATTTTTTAAGTGGAAGGCAATTTAGAAATGGGCCTGTGATTATTTGGCTGAGTGGGTAAAAGCTGGGTTTCTTAAAAATAGATTTGACAGCTACGCAAGTTTAGAGGGAGTCAATCATGTCAAAAACTTTGACAGGCAAGGAGGTTATAAAAGGCGATATCAGATAATAAACAGATTAATACAGAAGGAGGTGGAAATAATAGTACCAATGTTACATTTAGACTTTGAAAATGCAAGTAGGAGAAGATCTTCAGGTGGAACAATCTAATTTATTTTACAAAATAAAACAAAAATAGCTAATGAGGTCAAAATAAAATGCATTAAGCTCTCTATTGGAGAACTTCAGCAATGGATTGCATTAAGTCATGCAAAGGCATAATCAGAGCCACTGTGAAGTAGAGCTACAAAGTTTCCGATCTACCTCTGGGACAATGGTATACAATAATACAGGCATGTAGTTTCCATTAAAAAAGACATTTAACCATAAAATATATGCACAAATGTGGCAGAAAGTTGTTAGTTTTAGACTTAAATTGAAATACCAGCCTTTAAGAAGAAAACAAGCTTTAACTTCAGCTTTTTAATCTACTGCTGAACATGAGGGACCCATCAGTCAGAATCTCTGAGTATTTGTTTTCAGATATTGGTTCAGTCTTAGTGACAGATGGGGGATTCCTGGTGATTATTTTTTTAATTACAGGAGATCATACATTTTGTTCTTTTATCACTTGGATCAAATTTGTATCCACACAGTAGAATGTGGCTTAGAGATAGTTATAGATGATAAAACGTGAAGGTAGATTGATACATCAGAGCTCAGTACAGAATCAACAAACAATAGCTGACTGTACATTTTCAGATTACCTTTAAAAGTTAATTAAGACCAGCATTGTTGCTCGTACTAGACATTAATGTCAACTCAGACAAAATGAAAAAGATGACCACTGACTTCGGAAGGTTAAAATAAAAACCAACTATAGCTTTTGCTCACCATGCTTACTGGGTAAAACAAACTGGATTTATCTGACAACTTGACTTGTGATGATAACTGCAGCTGTTTTCAAGAATGTCTCACACAGAAAGTCTGACGAAGGCAGACTTTCCAACTCCAGTCATGATGAGCTTTTTTAGGACTTCTTCCATGTACAATGTCGCTTCCTGGACCTTCCTGAAATATTGCTTTCATAGGTTTAAGGTGAGTTGGGGATTTTTTCATCTTTTGAACACTTATTGAATATTTTGCTATTAACTAATCGTTGAGAATTAAATATGCACATCTTAGTTACTCTCATTAATATTGTGTAACATTTAGTTCAATAAACGTTACACAGCATTAGTACAATGTATTATGCAAGAAACGTAAACGGCACAATTGTTAACTGCTCTGCTGTTACACTATATAAAAATCAATTTTATGTTTCAGGTTTCTACAGTAACGTTTAGCCTGGAATTATTCATACGCTTTAGGTTTAATTCAAGGTTTCCTCTACTTTAAGCTTAAATTCTCCAGAGGTATGAATAACTTTTGGCTTAACTGTAAGCTTTAACATTTCTGACTTTGATTGTTCTATATAAATGACTAAAATATTATCAAATTCTCACAAGATTTTAAGCTAAGCACAGAAAATATTACTAAAATATTAGTAAAATATGCTTTAAAAAATACTGTATGGCAATATCTGACAGGAAAAAACCTCCTCTCTTCACTTTGACTGCAGATAGTTTCTAACTTTTTTGTAAGTTTTTATAAAATCTTATATTTTTAAAATATAACAAAGCAGAACTGATGTTACATGGAGGATTTTCTGTGTCATTTCCCCTGTCCTTGCTGGGCAAAGAAGGGGCACTTAGCCAGAAATACCTTTGTCACATCAACCACTCATCATCCTAAAAGCCCTTTTCTTGTCGTTTTCAAGGATGACGGCCATCTCTCACTGTCTATTTCGCAGTGACAGGCCATAAGAACTCTTTAGATTTTAAAAGCCTCAACTCACTGTTTGTCTTGGTAATGTGTTAAATAAAGATTTAGAAAACGGGCATCACTTCAGAGGCTATAAAAATATACGTCATTTTTATTTTGATCCGTTTCTGTACGTTTTATTTTCATATCACTGAACCTCAGAACCTCTCATTTTAGTGAGAACCCAGTGCAGAGAGGCCTTCTCTTTCTGTGAACTTTAACCTATTGGAATTGCTCCTTGCCAGATCCTCGTAAAACCAACCAAGACTTCTTATCAGTGGTCTTGTTTTGTTTTGTTTTGTTTTGTTTGGTTTGGTTTGGTTTGGTTTGGTTTGGTTTGGTTTGGTTTGGTTTGGTTTGGTTTGGTTTGGTTTGGTTTGGTTGGGGGTTTTTGGGGAGAGGAGACGGGGGATTGTTTTGTTTTTGGTTTTTTCTTTTGCATCATTAGAAACTTTAGAAACTGAAAAAACTATTTAAAAAAATACAATTTCAGTAGGTTTCACAAAGACATCACACTTTGAATGTGTCAGTAAAAGAATTACATATATGAAATGGTTGAAAGGTGAAATAGCCTCAGTCTTATGACAGCTATCATGAGAAATCTCACATATATCTGATGATAGTAATGAAATCCACCCCTTACTGGCATTACAAATATAACCCCTAGTCTGCTCCTGATTGGTTTGATCAGTCCCTCGTAAGCATGAGTTTTCAGAATCCTACCTGAGTTTTACTGGCTTCAACCTGAAGGGAACAGAACCACCTGTTTGTCTTGGGTGACCTTTATAAGACAGAACTGCTGCTGCAGAGGAAACCCGAAAACCTTTAAAACCCACATAGACTGAAACATGCTGCAAGCTGACTCCACGAAAGCTGCACAACCAACATCTGTTTTCATCAAAACACCATTTTCTTTGCTATTGTGGCCATTCTGGTGCAGCACACTGGCAGATAAAGGCTCATTCCAGCAAAATCTGCATTTATTTTCTACCTTTTTAAGATAAAATTAAGGATTAGGGCTTAGGACCAGGACAAAACACGTTAATTTATGACACTGACAAACTCTTGATACATTTTAAACATTTATGACAGAGTATTTTCCTCACCAAAAACTAAAATCCCTACGTAGATCTTTGTAGATTATTTGTCTTACCAGTTGCTTGCTAGATGTACGTTTGTGTGTTTCTTCTGCTTAAGCAATTATTTGCGAGTGAAATAAAAGTAAGTGCAATTCCTGAGCTCACACTGAAGTGTTGATTTATTTTTGTTCTGTGTATAAACAAGTTCTACACTGGATGCACACAAAAAATTCTTGATAAATTAAGAATCATTAAAGAATATTTTATACGACATGACATAGCTTAGCATTAGTCCACATTTGAATGCAACCACTGTATATTAAATATGTTACTTCATTTATTTGTTGGTTATTTATAATTAATGCGTCATCAGTAATGATCCATTTTTGGTTTAAAAACAATGCCTCATCCCTAAACAGTTGGGGACTTCTTTGAAATGAGAGGTACTGCATACTGTGCAGCTGCTGAGACATTTGATGCATTGCTTATGTAAAAATGAAAACATACAGTTATTGATGGGAGCAGTTTCAAGCTCAGTCAAAACAATGCAAGGCATCCTTGAAAAGTTCAGATCTTGATTTATTGAAACATTAAAAACACAAAATCTCTCCGGGTTGCTTGAATAGTTGCTGAGTAAGCAGGTCGAGCCTGTAACCTAATAAGGCCCTTGGCCAGTGTTGCCAATTTCAACATTTTCTGTACTTTGAGCAACAGGAAGTCTACTGAGAAACGGAGATGATAAATTCCACAGCAACATGCCCCTTTTATCACATCACTACCTTAGCAGAAATGTATTTAAAAGTTTCTCTATAAAATCCTCTGCGTGGACGTAAACCTTGAAAAAGTCACAATGACTCTGCCTATTCAATTGCAAAATCCGAGAATTACATCCAGAGTGAAAAAAAACATAAAGAAAACCTAAATCCCTAAAATTTAACGTATAGGCATTTTTCTGTGTTGACTGAGAGAAGACTGACTGAGAGAAGAAGGATAAAAAGTTACTTTAATCAATCTATCATGAGAACATTTTTCAGTTGAGATTTCCTTTATGGGAAACTGTGACGACATCGACGGTTTTGACTGAAGGGAGGCTTGAAATGACTTCTCATTTTCTATTGAAACAAGTGTGAAAAGCTCACTCAAACCCTTCTGTCTGAAAATTGAAACCAGCGCTGCAGGTGCACGGGTAATCAAATAGTGTGTATCAGCAAGCAGAGATCAGCGCGGGAAGCATGCTGATGGGCCCCAACAAAAAGAGCCTGAGCCATCTGGAGGCTTTTGAAAAAAGAAAAAAAAAATCTGCGGAGGAGGAGAAGGAAGACGAGAATCTTTAGGTAATGGCTTCTCAGTGAAGGAACAGAGAGACTACTTCTGCAAAGTAAAGAAATGATTAAGTTTGTGGTGATTTTATATCCTACAGCTCTGAGACTATCATCGCATATTCTGTTTAACATTTCAACAAGATAGATGTTTTGGTTGTTGCTCTTTTCAAATGTTTCAATTTAACTAAAGATGTTCCGATAAAGGTCAAAAAGGTTGCTATAGTGTTCTGACAAATGTTCAACATATTTCTGATTTGACATGTACAAATGACACCGTTCAGTGCTGATGTTTTGATGTTTTCACTTTTCTGATCCTAGCCTGCTTCCTCTCTGTTTTGATGAGACGTTCCAGTTTTACGTGCAGACAAAACAGAAAGAAAAAGCTGCTTTTGTACTTATAAACCTTTCTTTGAATGTTGTCAGATTTGGTGACGAGTGTTTCAGCTGTGCTCTGGGAATCAGTGTCTCCAGCAAGCAAAGCGGCGGCCAACTTGGCTGGAAGTAATAATAATAATAATAATAATCAATTTAATTTGTACTGCACTTTTCATTAGAAAAAAATCTCAAAGTGCTAAATGAGCAAGTCAATGTAATGGGAACTTGAGGAGAGAGGAATAATATCTGTTTATTGATTATCTATTGATAATCACTAGATAATCAATCTATTGATTTGTATGTTTAAAACTTGAAATTATATACTTTTTGTAAATTCCTGGTTTTATTTATGTATATTTGATACAATTCCAACAATCATTCCGAAAAAAGACACTGAAAAGGTTACTCTTCTTTATTAATTAAATGCATTTATGTACAGTTTCTTAATTTAGTTTTTTTTTCCCCCAAATCAGTTTGGTTTTTTAACCTCATCGTCCACTTTGGAGCCTACGACAACAATGGTAAGCAATGTCAACGAGCAAAGGCTTTTGTGTTCTGGGCATAGACAGATGAACAGCTCATGGTCAGATTGCAGCTGGGAAGGCCTGCTGCACATTGACTGAGGTGCTTGTGAATGCTTTGGGGTAAAAGCAGATCAATGAGAAGAATAAGGCTTTTCATGTCATGATTTTATATTAGAGATACCAGAAAGGTTGCTAGATTAATTTCAAAACACATTTTTTGTAAAAGATAGCTCATTGCTGTTACTATTGTTACTATCTGAGTTCAGCACAAAGCAGGTCATGTGGCAAAGATAGAGCAAAACTTGCATCAGTGAATATAGTCTCTCTTTTAAGCTGTTATTGTAAAATACTGTGCAGAGTCTATAATTCAGCTTTGCAAGCTGGGTACTTGAAAATATGCGGTTCCTTTCAGTGCGTCTGTGTGCAGCTCGTCACAGAACCAGCACTAATCACAGGTATTTTCTGGGACTCTGACAGCAATCAGTAGAAAATGTTTTGTTCATCGATCATTACATCAATGCCAAACTCTCTACCACTCCTGAAGAGAGAAAAAAAGAAAGAAAAAAAAGCGGCAAACTCTCGGTTTATTACTAACAAAACCAAGTGTTGCTACCAGAGACGCAAGATGATGCAAGACCAAAACAGTCCTGATATTTACAGTAGTCCAAGGTAATGCAGCAGAAGCAGGATGGTGTTGTCTGCTTATTCCTCGTCTGCTTATTCAAACAGTAGCACCTGGAAAAACAAGTCGATTCCCCTGAGCTGCACTTGCACGGTCCTGCTGAGAGACAAACACACCGTCCGCCTATCTGAAACTTTTCCCACTTTCTGGTTATCTCCCGTATAATGTTGTTGGGGATTTGTAACCTGGCCGTACAGGGAGGTTAAAGGGGGAGGATGGGAGAATTCATTATCCTTGAGTGGTTACGGGCATTGGCAAGAAAGAGAGACCTTCAGATAGGACACACGTGCCTTCTCCTCACCTCTGCCAGCCCGCAGTATCTCTTCAACCAGCTCATGATGAATAGGTCCCATCAGTGGGCAACCTGATTGGTGGAGCAAGCAGTATCAAGGCAACTGCAAAGATGAAGAGGAGGTAAGAAGAGTCTCTTTTAGACAAGACGGAATATATTAGGTTGACATTAGATTCAGAGGGCAGTCCGCTGTCTGTAAAACTGAAAATGCAAGCTAAGTTTTTCATGCTTGGTCTACTTTGTAAGTAGTATTAGCGCAGAATCATTGTCTCATTGCTATTTTTTGTCACAGGCAGTCACATATTTCCAGCATATGGGATCATCAGCCTCAGAAATGACTCTGCAGTCTATTTTATCTAGATTTTATGCCTTTACTTTCTTTGCCCTTCATTGGTCAGATGCTGTTTAATCAACAACGCACAGAATGGTGGCTAATGGGAGACACTTCTGGGAGTTGCACAAGAACTAACTCTGTAAAAACTCAAAGTGTGTTGCTAAATATTACTGGGGGAAACAATAACATGATCCGTGGTAATAAAGAAAGAAAAATAACGGTGAACACTTGAGTCTTAAGGGACAAAAGTAACCATTTGCAAATAGTGAGATTGCAGATGTCCAAGTGTACTAGATCGGAAATGATATTGACTTTCCACAGCTCATTTTCTGCACCACATGATTTTCTCCACTATCTTACTATTTACATGTCCTTTAAAATGTCCTTCCTACATCCAATAGATGGCCTGTTTCACTTATTTTCTATGCCATTGAAAAAATGCTATATTTTTGTTGTAGCTGTTCCATCTTCTGTGTATTTCATTCAGCTGCAAGATCAGCATTTTTCCATTAGTGAGATGGGGACACTCTGAGGCGGTTTAATATGTATGTGGACAAGATAAAAACTTCACAAAAAATCCACACACACTTCAGGATGGCTGGTTTATTACACCAAAATGACATTTGTACGATTTATTGCTTCATCCAGTGTTGTTGGTATTTTGAAAAGGGCCATATGGATTCCTGCCCAGGCTGCCATTCTACGTTTTGTTATATCAGGTTCAAAATTTAAAGAACAACAAACTCAACTTGTTTTTTGTAAACTAAATAGCCAAATTGCTGCTCAGTAATACATGACTTTCTGTTTTTCTCATTCTCAAATGAGAGCATGTCAGTTAAAGCAGATGTGTGCTTGATGTGTTGAAATCAGGAAGAAAAAAGCTTCTTGCTGTTATTTGCATCAAAACAATATAATGTTTAAGATAGCTTTGACCAATAGATAGCATTGCTAGGGCAAATGAAAAAGAAGGAAAAACAATTTATTAACATAATCAAAGAGTGATTTCAGATTAGGTCCTTCCAGTTAAAGATATTTTTAATAAAATATTCTATTTTAATTGAAGATGTATTTACTTTAGGGCTTTTATTTACAGGGGTACCACCAGTAAAAGTAAGAAGCATCATAGGCCACAGTTCTGTTTTTTCTGTTTTTGTTTGTAAATCTCAGCTGACCAGGTTCATTTAAACCTCTACCTAACAGGCAGCTATGAATGAATTCAGTATTTCTCCATCTGAAGATAAAATAGAATCAGTTAAAACATTTTCTAGGCTCCCTAACTTTAAGAATGCACCAAAATTGTTTTTCTAATTTATATAGGCCTAATATATTTTAATTTGTTTAAATTCTTGCAATATAACCTCCTGGCAGCTGTTCCTCCTTATTTCTTAAGTCTTATGGCTGAGCTCTTTAACGCTCTTCTACCTTCATCTTTAAAAGCACAGCATGTGAGCAGCATTGATCTTCTACACACGGGTGTTATTCACAAAGTATTTATTTAAATGTCAACAAGAGGAGAAACACATTTTTCAAAATCCTTTCTGATTGAGACAGTAGAGTCCTAAATGTCATCTCGCTTTTCTTCAGTTCTAATTAAACATTCTAGACGAGTTTTCTATTTCAGTCACTTTTCTCACTTTACGTTTAACATTGCTGCATGTGTGACAGCATGATTTATATAAAATTAGATATACAAAAAGAGGCACGGAAGCATATTTTAATGAGTCATTTATGTTTTGCTGTGATGTGAAGCTAATACAATAAAATGGCAAATGAACTGTGCTTGTATACATTTAGTAACATTTCTGTATTGATGTTTGATTTGTTGTTTATTTCCATATGTCTTGCCATTGTTTTATTCCCTGTATTAATATATTATTATTATTCATTGTTGCTTTTTTCTTTTCTGTTTTGTTTGTTTTTGTCTAGTGTGGATATTAGTTTCAAGTTTCTTTAAATGCCAGTTTCTGCTCCTCTGCTCTGTTTAGTTTTCTTTTTCCTTTATCTTGTCTGCCTTATTCTCAGCTCATGTTCTCTTTATCATCTTACTTTTTGTCACCTGCTTCCCATCGACATCTGATTAGTCAGTCTGGTTCTTTGCTTTCGCTTTTCCATCAATGGGCTCAAGCTCTGGGCTTACATTGTTCTCCGCTGCCTACTTTTGTTGTTTACTTTGTGCATTTAGTCCATAATTTACCTTGTTTGTTCCTACCACGCTCAGTGTATGGTTTGCCTTTTCTCCATTAAACATGCATTCTGTGACAATTCCAAATTTCTGTCTTTGTTTGGATCAATCTGCAAAAACCACATTACATGACACAACGACTGAAGCAGGCAGCAAGGGGCTTTGAAATGGCAACCCAGCTCTTACAATACAGAGCCAAGCCTACTGAACCACAGTTAAAAAAAATTATAGTGGAAAATTTGAATATTTTATTATTTTAATAAGATTCTGATACATCTACATGAGTAGTTAATATTTTATGTGCGGTATATTATTTTTGGTGACATTACAAATCCAGATTACTTGAACTAGCAGAAGTTCCCAGTCAGTCTTAGTGGAGTTGAGACTAAACTGAAATCCTTTGGTCTTGAAATGACTCCAATCTAAAAAAAAATACTAACTAATTTGATCTTATAACTTAGGTGCCCTGAGAAATCTGATGGTGACCACAGCTTCCTAATCTTCAGGTTGATTGAGCAGGAAGTAGCAGTTCAAGAAGCCTTTTTTTCCCCTTAATGCACTATTCTAACAACTTCCAGGTCATGCTGACAGCAACACGCTTTGATGTTGCCACTCTTACTGAGGGAAGAAGAGTCAAAATGAGATGTTTTTAGTATCATGTTGAGACATGGCTGCCTGCAAGAAAGAGCAAGACTTTCAGCAAATGACAGGAAGTCTGAATTGATTACACAAAGTTGCATCTGGAATTTTTTTAGCTTTTCATTTCTTGAAACATGTTGGAATTAGAAAATGTTGGTAGATTTTTGTTAATGTAAAGCTATACATTTCCCACATTACGTGAGGCAGCAGTTTTTGTCATGCTAGCCATGCTAACAGCACAACTAGCACTGATTGATTTTATAAGCCACCAAAGACAATTTAAACTTAAAATGTAAACTTTATAATTCTTTTGCTTTTGGTTTTAAAATAATACTGAGCCCTGTTACAGAGTGACAAACATACATGTGACTTTACCTCTGCTCCCTCTATAAACAATTATCGACCATGTAGGGACGGATGCTGAAAAAATCCTTTCGGTTTAATCTTTATTTTCAGTTTCTGGTGAGAAATTGGAATTAGCTCAACTTTACAAAACAGAAATATGGTTGGTGGAAAGTAAATGAAATCACAGAATATATTTGCCCAATGTAAAAGGGGGGAAAAATCTCTTCATGCTGTCTGTCACCTGCCAGAAATAGAAAGTGGTGTAATGGCAGTGAGCAAGGCTGTTGAACAAGTCAAACCTTTAGGTACAAAACACAATGTAGACCTGTATCAATACTTCCTCCATGACCCCAACATAACACGCACAAAGCAAATGAAGCATTAAGAAAAGAAATGGAGATGAGCAGTCCTTGTGTAAAGCAGCTAGCCTCCAGGAGAGGAAAGGAGACGTGTGAGGACAAAAGAGAGGGACGCTCAGCGGCTCCAGAAACAGACCTCTGAAAATTGATAGAGTCTGCGAAAGAAATTGATAGTTAGAGGACAGGAAGCAGCCTGTAAGGCAATTATCACTATCTCTGCCATTTGATTTAGGACCGTCTGAGTGTGTATTACTGTGAATTAATCAAATCTAACACAGACGTACCAAGAGCCCATTTCTGAGCTTAAAATTCAATGATTCTTGTCCATAACTACCTTGTTCTCATTAACACAAAATAGGAAATCACCTCCATGCAGAGGAAAAAAATATGTATTATGTATACGTGGAGAGCATAAAGTCAAGTTGATCATCATAAACAGGACTCCTCATGAATACAAATTAAAGGCAAAGTGATCTGTAAACCCACACAATCCTCCAAAATGTAATAAGAAATCCATGTAAATATAAATAAAAATAATCAGAATCATCTCAACCTCTCCTTAACATACAGAGCATGCATACACGCATTTTTAAACTATATGTGCCACCCACAAACTGCAGTGTGGGCTAGATGATGCTCCAGATATTGCTCCAAGATCAGGGTTAGGATTGATTTACTGTCAATGTTCTTCTTTATGCAAATGACTCAACTATTTATTTCCACCGAAGGTTGATTTTTCTTTTTAGGGAGGGGAACAGTTTGTGATAAGTTGCGGTTTAATCAAAGATATAAATGGCTTGTAATGAATTGTGTGAGTGGTCACAACAAATGTATCTAAACTGACCCCCATGTGCTTTGTAAAGTGCTGAGGTACATCAATAACTAGCAGGATTACATTTAGAAATACATGAGGATCTCTTGTGCCCCCTATTGGAATCATACCTGCTTAAATGTCACCTTTTTTTCTTTTTTTGTGGAGAGCAGGGGGATAAAAAACATTTTCAAAAGGTTGGAGCTCATCTATAGAGAGAAACCCCAAATGATGAGTTGCTCTTTTTACAGCAGCCATTTAGAGCTGATTGAGTTGAATAAAAGGAATTGTACATGTTTTTTTTTTCATAAAGTAATCAGCTCAGATTACATCACTACTGTCATTATATTTCAGCCCATTGATCAGAGTAATAGATCACATTTTAAGTCTAACTAAAACTCCATTGTCATGAACGATTTATTTAAAAATCCCCTCAAAGGTATTTGTGAAGAGGTTGTGAATTAACCCGTTATTAATACTTTTATTCCCAAAATACCATGCTTAATAGTGTCACGTTTTATACTGCTGTAAAACGGGGCTCTTTTCAAATGACAAGGCTGCCCTCTAGTGGTGCAGAAGCAATCCTGAGTTGTGTAATAGGTATTAAACACTTAATAGATACAGCTTAAGGTCTGAAAATAAAATTAACAGCCTGTAATGCATTTGATAGAGCACATAAGTACTGATGGAGTTATGGGTTAAACACTATGCTATGCTTTCAAGGCACTGTGAGATACATATATATATATCAACCATAAAGTGATGTATCTCTCTGGCATTGAAAACTCTGATGTAGCAGGTTGAGGCTAATGAATCTACACTCAAACAATCTCTGTACAAAGGCAGTTTTTGTTCAAATCTCGTGATTGCAGTCGATAGCAATTGCATGTTTCCTTTAACAAAACGGTGAACAGTTACAGTGTGATGACATTCTTTATATTCTGCTTATGCCAACCACAAATGTGAAAAAATACCCTGATTTAGTCTTTCTGCCGCTTACAAAAATCAGTCATGATTAACAAAATTTGGGTTTTTTCAGGGGGAAAAATAATAATAATAATAAATTCAAAGTCGAAGTCAAAGTCAAAGTTTTTACAAAATGATGATAAAGACTAAAGACATAAATTCAAATAGGTGCTTGCATAAATATCCCTCCGCCCCTTTTAAAGTGACTGGCCTAACTCAACAGCGGTTCAGCCAATTGGAGCTCATAGCCTCACAATGAGTGGAATGGAGATCACCTGAGTGTAGTGACTGTGTCTCAACCGAAGTATAAAGACAGCTGTGTCTGGACCATCCATTCACTGGTTAATCTGTATTCTCGGCTATCATGACAGCATGAAGACAAAGAGACTAGTGAGAGGCACCATTAACACAAAACAGCACCACCTGCTGGCCTCCACGTCTGATGGCATTCTCACCTCCTTCCTGGACACTCCTCCAGTTCATCCAACATCATCCAGTCCTGGCTTCATCAGCATCATCATCATGATCATCATCATCATCATCATCATCATCATCATCATCATCATCATCATCATCTTCTCCCTCCTGGGCCTGGATCTCCACAGCTTGTCTTGTACTGGACTTTTTTGGCTTCTTTCCTGTCTGTAGGTGGACGGCCATGTTCATGAACATATTT
Organism: Micropoecilia bifurca; assembly: GCA_903067075.1. Lineage (NCBI taxonomy): Eukaryota > Metazoa > Chordata > Actinopteri > Cyprinodontiformes > Poeciliidae > Micropoecilia > Micropoecilia bifurca. The sequence continues at coordinate 7,854 of CAEGAF010123447.1, read as the reverse complement.
GAACTGCTTTCAACTAATTCATGACCAACACTTTAACAATGACTCACAATTTCAATGATTTACTAAAATAAAAAATAATTTTTTAAAAAAACAGCAACATTTTTGAGTGTTACAATACAACAGTGCAGGAACTTATCTATGTTTTGAGTTCATGTTGTGCAATTAAGGGTGTATGTAAGACTTGCCGCATTGGCCACAATGTCCTATTTTTGAATGAGGGTTGTGCACCAAACATGATTGCAAAACAGATTGTAAAACTTCAGCTCTGTACAGCCAGTAATAATTGTGTAGAAACAATCTTTATATATGGGCTCGAGATCTATGAAGGTTTATTTTTCAGTTGTGAGGCTTTCACATCAATATGATCCATCCGTGAAATCAACAGTTTTTTTTTATTTAACTGATTACGAATTTGTGGAGAGCTGAAGATTAGGGTGATTGCAAGGAGGCTTTCCAACCTGAAAGAATTGAAGTTAATCACCAAATACAAACTTTCAAGAAACCAGCAGAAACATGCAAAATGCCAGTCAGCAATTAATATGTTTTGATTGCCATAATGCAACTTTTTTCACTGCTTGTTGTGAAGGGTATAGACAAAGTCACGTCTAATTTTAAATGGGAAACAATAAGTGAGAAAATCATTTGAAATTTAAATCTACCTATATGACTTAACTGTACATATTTAAGTTGTTTTAATTTCTTTAAAAAGCATAAATTGATGCCTTGTCAAATTTATTAGGTGGGGGAGGACATAAAAAACATTACTCTGAGTTACAGTAACACTTTATTTTTCTTAAATAGCACATCATATTAGTACAGTTACAGATATTGTTAGAGACAGAAACCATTCTGATCCCTCTGACCCTGCTTTTTAAAAAAAAAAAAAAAAGAATATAGAGAAACTTTAAGTGTCATCCGAGGCTATGTTTACACACACATGAACAGAGAATACTGGCCATATTCTGAACAGTTTGTCACCATACAACTAGGATAATCTATGAGATTATCCATGCTGCTATGAGCTCTACAGCTGTTCCCTCTCCTTTTTAATAATTCACAGAGGACATAAAGTTAAATGCCTAGTCGCTGCTTTGGTCCTTATGCTACTATACAAGTAGGGCTGGTGAGATGTTTACAGACATCATTTACCAACAGGAAATCATTTGCCTATAAAGACACCTTTCAGTAAAGCATTAGACTGCATGAAGACAACCTGAATCCCGCTGTTCACTCATTCGCCTTTTCGCTGCAACTGAACTGGAATCCAGTCTTTCTCCTCAAATTAGTCTTTTGTTGTTGTTGTTTTGCATCACATCATCTCAGAGAAGCCACGCAAAACCAGAAGAAATACAGTTTTCATGCATGTAAACATAGCCAGCACTGTCAGTTACAGTATGTACAATGTTGATTCAGGCAGTGCATAATGAGACCAAGTTAGAAAATGCCATAGTTAATGTTCGGCTTTCACAGTTTTGGACTGTGATGCTTAAACTTCACCAATAACAGCATCGCAGGCCAAGACAAAAAAAATTAGATTAGTCATCTCTCAGTAGTACCGTCATCACCGAGGTAATAACAGATTGATTGGCACATTAAACACGGTTGTGAACAGAGAGCGAGGTGATGAATATTGATCATTTCTGACATTTTGAGATTTTATGACAAAAATCCAAGTGACATTTGCTGTAAAGCCATGTAAGAAAGTCTCATGACAAAAGTCAACCAAGGACTCTGAAGACAATAAACATCTTCTTCAAAGTATGAAACAATGTATTAGTACCATTAAAGTCTGGCAAAAAAAAATATGAATGCGATATTCTCCATTAGAAAACAAAACCGGTTCTGAATTTTGTGAGAGATGTAGTAAAAATGAGAATGCTCTCTAGAGAGAAGTACAACTTATTTACAAGGTAAGAAAAAAAGTGCAAGGCTAAGCTTTCGTTGACATTCACACACTTAACATCCACAGTATGTACCAAAGGACATGCGTAGAGGCACATAAAAAAGACAGAAACAAAAGAGAAAGCAAAAAAAAAAAAATCTAAAACTTCAACATTCCAACTCAGACTTGGCATTTGTGGCTCAACTCTCATCACCGTCACTAATTAAAAACATGCACGCAAAGCACTGACATCATGGGATGTGAGGCGAAAGCTGACACTTCAGCCCTTAGATAAAAAAAAAACAAAAAACAACAGGAATTATATTTGTTACACAACGAAAAAGACTCCAGTGATCCATCACTGAACCAATGCAGAGTACCAGTCTCATCTTCAAAGAAGGTCACCAAATAAATAATGTTGGCTTATATAAATACAAGAAGTGGCTTTCAGGTAGCTTACTAAAATGTCCTCAATTATGCTAAAGAAACTATACAGATAGTTTTCTCTTTTTTTAAAACAAAGGTTCTATGAAGCTATTTTAGATAATAGTTTCTGTAACCTTCATCCTCTGTGCCTGTACTTGATTTATACCTTCAGCTGCTGAAGATGCTAAAGCTTGTAAGTGGCAGGGGAACATCATAAACAAGAAAATGTATAAAGAAATCCAGGAATATGTGGATTAATCATAAACCATTAATGCCATATTTGGGAACTTAATCGTGTTTTTCTGATATTTTGCAGCCCTGCTATGAAGTCACCCTAGATCTACTTCTGACTAGTTGATGACCAGTATGAGAAGCAAATCGCTGCTCAGCTCAGACTAGCATAGAACGTCAGTATATATGTATATCAAGAATATTATATTTGACCTAAAGAGGATTGATCCATTTTTTGACATTCAGTTTCAAAAATCAGCGTTGCTTGAATTCTCTACATAATCCACTGAATCTCTTAATCCACATTTTTCCAGGGACACTTTTTTCTCCATGGTAGTATTTTTAGTTTAAACTAAAAGTACTACCAGATTTCTAAACCTGTTTCATTGCATGGCCTTCCATCTGACCAGCTGTTACCCCACCACTGCACTGAAGATTTTTTTTCTTCTACAAACTCATGGTCAGTCAGGTAAGGAAACTATTACTTATATTAACTTTATATAACCTCACTTCAAAAAAGTCAAGACTATCCATTAAAGACAAATATACCTGTTTTGATACGAAAAGGCTGGGTAAAATCTGCAGGAACAATGATTTTGGCTTGGAATTATTAGATTCCAGCCTATGAATTTTGATTGAACTGTTTGCATAACTTAAAATGCTACAATCTGATTAAGGCAGTAGCTTATACAGAACAAAGTTCAAAGGGCATTTTGAAACACTCTTCAATGTATCTACTCACCTGTATAAAATAACAGTTTTCGCATGTTAAAGTATGACAGCTGAGTAGAGTTTGCATGGCTACCAACACAGTCCCAGCTTCCCTTACTGTGTGTCACATCCTCAGTCACGTTACTTTACTGTGGTTTGGCAGAAGAAATAAGCAAAAGTCACTGTCACAAACCAATATTTCTCATAGACAAAAACATGTTATTTTAAAACCGTCACTACAGAGTAAAATAAATTAACCCTCCTCGCTTTTTGGACGCACTCCGTCCTCATTCCTTCTTCTCGTAGAGGGAGGCACGCACACGGTTACGCACGTAAAACGCGGTGAGAGCGCAGCAGCAGGTGGTGAAGATGAAGAGCGCCACGGCGTCGTGGGCGAGGTCTCCGTGGAGACGCTCGTAGAGCGGGCGGCGCTCTGTGAAGTCAGTTCGCAGCGCTTCGATCTGCGTCAGGGTGCACACCACCACCAGCACGTGGAAGATCTGGTGGCCCTGCCCGAAGAAGTCACACCTCCCAGGGAGCAGACTCTCTGGGTGCGGGCAGCAAAAGAAGTAGGCGCTGATTAGGAAGAAGATCACGTGGTAGACGTGGTACCACACTATTGGGTCGGAGCAGCCTTCCCAGTAGCAGCTGTAGATGCGGTGGACCACGGGGCTGATGTCTAAGCAGTAAGCCAACGCTGACGGCACCACTTGGAGGAGCTTGTGGGCAAACTTGGGCAGGTCGTGCCTTGCGTATTTGCCGTAGCAGCACCCGAAGCAAGTGAGCCAAGCCAAAAAGGCAGCAGTGTGCAGAAAGAAGCCCTGCACCGAACTGTGCCACTCCTTCTCTATAGCGTAGTAGTAGTGCGCCAGAGCGCTCCCGTATTGGTAGACGGAGACCCCGACGTAGTCGAGGAAGTAGAAGGTGTAGTAGGACAGCTCTGATTTGGCAGAGAGGAGGTGGGCAAGAGCACTAAAGGAGAGGTAGGTGAAGGCTGCCAGGAGGACGATGAAGAGGGGCTGGGCATGAGGATCGCGCAGAAAATCCACCGTTTCTGAGATCTCCTGGCACTTCACGAGGATGATGAGGGCCGCCAGCAGGTGGGTCCACACGTTGAGGGTCTCGTTGTGCCTCTGGAAGAGGGTGAGAAAGTAGTACCGCCAGCTTTGGTCCGTCTGCCGGTAGCCCGTGAGGATGTGGCGCTCGCGGAACACCCTTGGGACATCAGAAATCTTCACAGTGCAAGGCAGCGTCGGAAAGGCTGACTCGAGCAGCTGAGGGATCTGCCGGAGCTGCTGGGCGTTGATGAAAAGCCGGCCAATCTGCTCCATCACTACCGTGGCCATTGCAACCAGGAGACTGGAAGGGAATGAGAAAAGAGGCAATGAACATTTGAATCTGACAAAGAGGACGTTTCGATCTGTGTGTATTCGGGCCTTTATGCAGAGCACAGCAATATTAAGTAAAGTTAATTTGGTAATACTCAAGTTGCAACATGAAAATGACATAATACTTCTTGTCTAGGTGAAGTCTTTCTCGTAAGGCGCTGTGTGGTATGCTCTTCTTGTCCAGGCTATTATTACTGGCTGTTGATGAGTGCTTTTACTTGATGCCCTAAATCAATGTCATTTTGAAGTAGGAGAGGAGCCAGCCTTTGAGTTATTGGTCAGTTGTGTTGACAGAGTCAGGCTAGCTGGCAACATTAAGTTGCACAAGCACTGAAGAGGTTTTCTGTCCTTTTAACCGTTTGTGTGGTAGAACTTTGTTCCTGACAAAAAAAAAAGAGTAGCAGACAAATAGGACATTTTTACTGTGAAAAAAACCACAACTGGTTAACTTCTAGCTGCTACAAAAGTTAGCCTCTGCTTCAGATCTTGGAATTGATCTTTAAAGTCCTTTACAGCCAAAGTAAATGGCTTTAAAACATCTAAGTTATGTATGCACTATAGCTGCACACATCTAGCTAACAAACCAAACGTATCTAGGCTTTTCAAATCTGAACTTCAAGAGAGATTTTATAAAAATTCCATAATTTTTTTCAGGTTTTTTGACTTTGGAACCTGTTAAAAACTACAATATCCATACTTTTTAAACGTGAACTCAATTATTTTTGCACTGATTTAAGCTTCCTTGAAGCACAATTTTTGTATTCATTAGAGCAATGTTAATGTCACAAAGTTTCTAAAGTAAATTAAAATATTCAGAGGGATATTTTGATGTATTAGTTTTTTTGTGAAAATGCATTGTATTACTATCTTTTTTGTTTAAGAAATAAATAAAAGAAAGTTAACCAATTAGACCTTCTTGTCTCTTGTCACCAAGCAAAGTTCATCTACACAGACTGTATTTTATCTAAAACTGCAAAAAAAATCACAAAACACAAGACATCTTCAATGTTCAATAAATTGTTTGGAAAAATATTTAGAACCTAAAACATCATTTTTGCTGTCATTTTACTACCGAACCTGTCAAGTTGAACTGGGCTGATCCCATATTGCCCATATTTACATGCAGGTGTTGCATTAGTGTTGAAGGCTGCTCTTCGGTTTAGTCATGTGCATTTTCCAATCCATAAATTTTCCCTTACATCCATAACTACTGGGTGTGTTTGCATAAAATTTGTTTTTATAGAAACCATCGGTGTAGAAACGACAGCAGGTTGACTGTGTGACTGTTCTCAGTTTACCACAGACCGAGTACAAGCTGACCTGAGTAAAGATAAGAAAGTCGCTTTTAGTTGAACTATAAAAAGTCTGTAGTTACACATGTTTTCTCTGTGTCACTATACTGGTTCTTGAGTAATCACCTTTTGATCAGAAAACAAAACTTTTTTATTTTATTCAAATATTTTGAAGCTATAAACAACCAGTGTTTCTCGTTGTATATTACCGGTGGCATTCATTTCCAAAAATGTGCACAATGTAAAAGAGCAGTAATTAACTTTTCATTTTTACTTATATGAAACAGAAAAGCAATCAAACCGTATAAGTTTAGAAATTAACAATGCTTAGTCAGCTCATTCTTATTTCCTATGTTTGTGAAATTCTAGAGACCCACCTGACTACTTACTCTGTTTTTTCTAATTGCTTCATAAACTCTGAGACTGTTTAATAATGAACTGTTGCAGTAAAGGAAGTTGGCATAGTCCTCAAAATGGGACAGTTTTATTGAACTTTCTCCCACTGTGTCACTGTAAAACTATGTCCTCAGAAGTTTTACTTCAATCACAGGTAGATATGAGTAAATTAAAAAATGTGTTCTGATGAGGCATGTTTGCTACATTAAATGTTCCTTTTCAAAATAAACATTAAGCAGGTAGCATTAAGCCCAAACAAACTTCTGTGTTGTTATTGGCCTGATCATAATATTCTAATCTTCTATATCAAACGTGGTATTTAAAACGTACCAGTTGGAAATACATTACTAATTATTTCAAACTTCTTCATACTTATGTAAGACGATTGACAGACAAGTTTGACACAAAACCTGCCTGTCCTGTGTTCTGCCATGCCACATAGATAAGCAGGGCTCTTATCAAGAATTAACATTTTTGTTTACGTCTGTTTCTTTCTAGTAGAGGGTTGGAGTCAATCCACACCTATAAGTTTTACTTCTTGTGTCAGTGTTTGGAATCCACCGATATTGAGTCATGTACAACGTTAGAGCGGCATCCACATCTACAGGCCTTATTGCAATGCAATTACTTAAGATTGGCATTTACGGATTTGTTTCCCTGCATCACAATATGACATTTCCCTTTGAACGTCTTCAAAGTAGAATAAAATGAAAGAACGTGCTCATCTCCGTAAGTTAAGAAATATGGATTTGCCTAAATTTGCTTTACAACGTTTAAAATCAACCACATTTTAGAAGCTACACTAGACAAGCACCCCTATTTATCTTTCCACCGTACCCACAAGACGATAAGGGAGGTAAAACCAATCTTCAAATCTCAATGCTAAGAAAGCTGCAGTGACCGCTTTGACGTTCATTTCCTGTTTAGATAATCATCAGCTCCTGTATTAATACTTGTCCGATGTAATTACAAGTGTTTACAAGCTTTTCACTACTTCTCATAGTCTGTTGTTTTCTATGCACAAAAATGCACATCCCTACTCAGTAGAAAGTACATTTTGATCTGAGAGTGGTATTTTTAGAAACAGTACAGTATTATTAGTTTTTTATTATGATGAAAATGTGACCTATTTTCTTGTATTTTATGTTAGTTTGAATATGAATACTCCAATTTATCTTTAACTTGCTGCTGGTACACCTGAGTGTCCCTAATATGGAACAACAAAGGATATTTTCTCATTCGTTTTATTCATTAAAAGTCCACAATACATAAACACTAGGGCTGTAGAGATACAATAATATCACAATATGATACAATGCATGATATTCTGCTCACGATACAATATATGTTGGGATATTCAGCAAACGATACGATTCAATACACTTTTGCAATTTTCTGAAAGATTTTAGAGGGACAGAGTGATTTTGGTGACATTTTGTGACTGTTATAGAGTTGGATTGAATTAATTTAACTGAAAACTGATTAAAAGCACCAACTACACAATACCTGCTCTGGTTGGACACAGACT
>CAEGAF010123446.1:0-49283 GCA_903067075.1 Micropoecilia bifurca | reverse complement strand
CACACATTTCCTCCCATAAAGTTGTGCTGAAACAGTCTTTCAAAGCCTCCTCAGTCTCTGCCCTCCATTCCTTCACTATGTAGATGATGGCTGGTTCTCTGTGTACAAGTGGTTTGTACACAGGCAAAAGATGGACCAGGTTGTGATCAGATCTTCCCAAGGGAGGAAGGGGTAATGACTTATATGCCTCCTTGGTATTGGCATAAAACAGATCTAATATTTTATTTTCTCTAGTGTGACAAGTGACATACTGGGTGAAGATAGACAGCGTTGAAGATGGAGAAGAATGGTTGAAATCCCCTGAGGTCAGAAGGAGTGCCTGTGGGTGCTGGCTCTGTTGATGTTGCACTGATGGTGTAAAACAAATGATAGAGTAAAACAGGCATCTAATGAAATTGGTGATCAGAATTTGGTCATTTTCAGGTTTCTCTGTCATGGACATTAATCAGCCAGTGTGGAACTCAAAAATCTGATTTTCTTCTAATCAATGAAAGCAGCATGCTAAGTTCTACCAAGTGTGTAAGTTAATACTGTAGGAAGAAGATCGAAAGTTATGGGTTTGCAGTGTGAGGAATGTGTTTTAAATAAAGTCCAAGCGAGTACAGAGATGTAGGATGTGATTTAAAAGGAAGATAACTTCTGTGACATGTCTCAGTATTTCTAGTTCATCACGGAGTGTGAGAACAAGATGTTCGGCAGATAACAGGCTTGGCTATCGTGAATTCATTGACTGGAAAGAAAAAAGATTGATTGTCCCATAGACTGATCATCGCTGTTTTATATCAAGCTGTAAATAGCATGATTCTGTTAACTAAATAATTTTATTTACATTTCCTGAAAACAAAACTTTAACCGCTTAATAATTTAAACCAATTTTAAGCTTTCAAAAAGCATCACAGACGCCTCCTGCTGTTCACTGACTGACCCGGGTGAAATTCCACCGAAGAAATTGAGACTAATGGTAGAAATACAAGACGAAGAAATGAAGGGAGATGAGAATAGAGTGGAATTGTGTTAGAAGACAATAGCCAGGCTGTGTTTAACCAGGCGAGGGAGGAAACACTGCTAAACAGGTTCAAAAGAAAGAAAATGGGGTCAAATAAGGTGGGAGTCTCATTGCAAGACTGAGCACAAGGAGAAAGAGGTAAAATGCAGGAAAGCACAGGGAGGGAGGGATGTGAAAGCAATAATAATCTCAGGACCGAAAGCGATTATGTTACCATTAATCTCTATAACAGTATTGATTCTTCCCTGTAAGTGTCTTAAATGATTATGGTGGCAGTTCGTCAAACCAGCGGTTTCTATTTCAAACCTGGAGAAGAAGCAATGTTTCTAATCATAGCTGCAAGCATGAAGGATCATAAAAGCTCCAGGTAAATTGGAATTGCTATCCCTCTGTTTCAGGTCTGTTACAGGCAGCACAGAGAGAACAACAGCTCTTATTTCCACAGTTGCTGCCAGGGCATCTTTACTTAAATTTTACTCTTATACCTGCCTCTGACAATGAGAGTGGTAGCTGCTGTAGTGTTGTTTAGACTTGGTTTTGGGAAGGATCCCAAGAGTTTGTTTTACTGGGCATTGATAGGAGTGAGACAAATGGCCTGTCTGTGTAAATTGGACATGTGCGTTCTTCTGTTCGTCCAGTTGGGATCTATCTTTACTCTCGGTGTGATAAATCAGCTGAGAAGACCTAATCTCAGAGTTCAGTCTTCCATTTGGCTGCGGTTCTTCAGACTTGGCTCTCCTCCCACACTTGATGGGCCTGGGTCAGTGTTCGCTCTGCTAGTGCAGCACACTCTCGGGTGTTTTCGTTGTGGCGCTCCACCTCAAAGAATCGATTTCTGACTGTTCGGCTGGTGCCCATGACAACATCTCCAATCAAACAAATATTAAAGCCGAGCACCACCGTGTAACTACCTACTCCACCAGCTGCTCCCCCCTGGCCTCTTTTCCATATCACAGTTGCATTATTACTCCTGCTTTTCTGTAGGAGAATTACAGCTTTTCTAATCTGCATTGTGTATTTTACTTCCTAAAATGAAAATAGAATGTGCAACTCCTTGCAGAAGTAAGGAGTTGCACATTTAACCACTTTACAAACACAAACTGTAATGTATTTTGTCGGGATGCGTGTGTTAGACCAGTGTAAAGCAGTGCATCATTGTGAAGTGGAAAAAAATGATACCTAGAAATAAAATCTCCACCATGATTCTCTGATACCCCAAAATAAAATCCAATGTAACCAGCTGTGATTAAACTATGGCTATGGTTGGGGTACAATTCATGTTTGGAATTTTCCAAGAAAGCCTTTGAAATGCTGCAAAAGACTAGATTGGGATAAAAGTTCAATTTCTACTAAAATAATAACATACAACTGATGCTAACAGCAGATTTATGTGTTGGTCAAACTCTACGTCTATATTCAGTGTATAATATGCAAACATCTTTAATTGTTGCTGCTCCCAGAAACTGTCCATAAAATCTTACTGGACTTGAGTCATTTTGTGAAAAAGAATAAACAAAACTTTGACCTTAAGATGTCTACAGATCTACATCTGCATTTGTAACAATATTCTAAATATTCAATTCCTGATTATAAATAACAGGTGCACTTTTTATGTTTTCATTCATAAAAGATTTTTATTATTATTATTATTATTTTTCTTCCACTTCATAATTAAGCACTACTTTTTGTTGGGCTGTCACAAACATCTCCAAAAAATGAATTAAGAATTGAAGTTCTAACATTAAAATATGTCCAAAAGCTAAAGGGGTGTGCATACGTTTGCAAGTCAACATAAAGCTGTTTGTCGACAAGGTTAAGGCTTTAAAAGGGGCATTAATTAACTTAATACCTCAGACTATTTCCCCCCTAGTTTTAGACATGAGAGGCAGCTATTTTCCCATTTGGCTATGTTAGTAATGCATCATGTGTGCTCTGGAGAGATGAGCTCCATAAAGACTTCTCATTAGAATTCATGGGTGTCAAAGTCTGAAGCCAGAAAATTTAGATTGCTTTCCTTTCAAAGCTGCCCTAACAGGTTATTGATCTGGCCCAATCTCATCCTGGTTAACGCAGCGTCGCTTCCGGAGCCGCTGCACTCAGCCGAGGCCCCAATCCTTACAAGCAGCTGAGGACGCAGCGAGGACGTTTTGCGGACAGCATGCTTGACTCGCTGTCTGATTCATAAGGCTGATGCAGAAGGGAAGAGGCTGTGCATCGGTTTCACCAGGCTGCTTTCTGTGTTTGCTGCATCTGCATTCATGCTCTGTTTGTCTGGTAGCAAACTAGTTTCAGGTCACAAATGGGGAAAACATAAAAGGCTCTTACAATAGGAAGGTTTGTGATTTTTTTTTCACTTTGGCCTCCAGTTTGCAGCAGGTCCTTTGAGCAAATATACTCAAGCGGTCACATGCACATTACTCACTGTTTAAAGGAAGCAGAGGGACGTGTGGCGCTGCAATCCTGACATTTTTGTGATGCAAACACTGGAGTATCCGCTGGCTCCGTTCACTCAGACCCGTCGCACCACATGCAGTCCGGTTCAGACAGGTTTCACATGAGAAGTACTGCCAGCACTCAGGAGAGGCTTTTAGGAAAACCAGTTCATCCTGTTTGAGCAGAGGTGTTCGTCGGTAGTCCTGCTTCCCAGGTCCGACAACACACTGACCCTAAGACACGTTTAGAATCTGGCTAAATAAGAATATAATTAATCTCAGTGTGTTCATCTTTAGGATTTCTTTGTTGTTGCAGTTTGTTTTTATATAATGTGTCGGAAGTTTCTCTCTTCTTCTTACTTTGTTAGGTTGTGAAATATTGAACCTCAATTTCCATTTCCAGAAAGAAGCAATACTTTAAAGGAACAACCACCGATAGTAATGGTTTATTTCCTTGTATAATGAAGCTGATTAGAAATGTAGTCATTTAGATCCAACCATTTAATTTCATCAACTATTCCTTTTCCAGGAAGGAATGACATTCAGTGTACAAACTCGACCTAATGGTGAACATAACTAACCATTTAAAGGGTGAAAACTATACATGTATCAAAAATTTATCATACCTTCTAATATCTTAAAATTTTTAAATATGAAGGTTTGAAAAGGTCCATTCCAAAGGGTTAAAACAGACTATGTGGTATAATTTTGTGGAGAGTGAGGTCACATGTTACTTGATACTGGTATACCCAACAGAGGCTGTTGAATGTTTTTTGTTATTTTTTAGATGGATAGCAAAGCTCTAGGTTTTAGTTTTAAAATGAATACATAGCCAGAACCAAACTGAGCTTTACTCACGGATAAAAGACAGTTTTTTATTAGTTATTTTGTTGGAACATCCAGTTAGTTTCCAGATTTTTAGCTGAAGTTGATCAATTTCAAATTCATCCACCTCCACTTATTGCATTCACTTTTTCAACTGGCATTAAAACAGTCCCACAGCTTGATGCCTCCACCCAATGCTTAACAGTTGGTTGTTTACTCTTCTAAGGTGTGGCAAAAATAGCTGATTATCTATCATATCTGATCACAAAAATACCTTGTGCTAGTCCTTGAGGGTGTCTCCAAATCTCAGTTCAGCATGAAAAGCTCCATCGTTTTACTGCGTATAATGAATTTTATGTTCCAACCGTTTCCAGTTCATGTCAGGCTTGAGCTTTAGTGGTTTATTAGTTGTACTTGAACATCCTCATTTTTTTTGGTTTCATCTGATGTTGACTCTGTGGTTTTTCATTGTAACAAAGATGTGTCACATTTGAATAACGTACGTTGATATAGTTGTTTGAAATAATTTTTAAAACTTGCACATGTTGGCCACAAAAGTCTTTGTTTAATTTAATTAAAACCAGTTTTCTTATTATTTCAACATTTTCATTGTGCGTCATATTGTTCAGTCCAAATGATCCCTTGGGAGATGTTTAGTTTATAATAGAATATGTGTTAAAAGTTGATTCTTCAGCCTGACTTGTTGGAGTATAGCAGCCTGCATGGATGCAAAATGAAGGATTGATATAAGGTCAATTCCACAACGCAAGCGATTGTTCAATGTTGCTGGTTTTATAAAGTGCCATGAGAGGACATGTTTTGAATTGGTGGATCAGAATATGAACTGAATTTAATTTGGACTGAAGACTGACTGTATATATTTGAGTTGTACAACAAAAATGTCAACCTGGTGTAAACGTCAATATTTCCCCTTTAGTTCTTTAAGACATTGCATCACTGTTGTCAGGTTGCTGTAAGGGGAGTGTTGTGTTAAGGAAGGAACGCTGAGCATCTTCGGAATGTAGTTATCATAAATAAATGACACACACAGTTTAATAAGCTCCAGCTAACTGTGTTGTTAGTAACAGGTACTGGTTTTGTCAGAAGTTTCACATAGTTTCTAAGTTGCCTCTCCCTTTTCTTCCCTGCATAATTGAAACCTTGGCAGACATTTCAATTTGACTGTTTTTTGGAAATATACTTTTTTTGTTTGCTCTCCAGCTTGTTTGTTTATTTATAAGGAAGGTTAAGCATAACTACACAGCTACAGCAGGGATGCAGGTAGAATACGTTTTAAATATTGATTCAGAAGATGACTCTTGTTAAAGTTGTTGAACACAAAGTTGGCCTTGGTAGGGGAGACAGAAAACTCTTGTTTGAATTTTAGGCGTTTATTTGACTTCATGGCCTTTTTAATTACAGTGATTCAACTGAAGTGAGTCACACTTCTCTCAAAGCTCACAAATTGTGAGCCATTCAGTATCATATTTATGGACTTAGTAAATGGGTCGAGTGAAAAGTGGATTCACAATAGATTTTGGTCTAAAATCTATTGTGATCACTGTAAGGTTGTCAGTCTGCACCAAGAGCCAATCTCAAGTGGATGCATTGTCCTCATTCAGTCAGGAGGAATGTGGTCCAACTGGTGGCTCTGTAATGCAGTACTGCAACATTTTCCCTCTACTCTCATTGGTTGAAAAGAAGTGTGTAAAAACAAACTACACTCAATGTCCTAATGCGAAGAGCAATGAAATTAGGTTTCTGCAAAGGATCTTAAAGGGAAGAAGGAAACACCTTGGCTTGGGGAAAATAGAAGCACAAGCTTAGAGGTTTGGCTGTAAACAGGTCGAACATCTGGCTGTAGAAAAGCGAGCTGCAGCACTTTAATCTCTGAAGAGCTGTTGGCCGGCCTCGTAGTGCTTTTTATGACAAATTAGACTTTCTATGGACAGATCTGGGGCTTAGCGGGGCTGTTATGTAATGACACTGATACAACACTTGTGGTGAAAGGCTGGTTAGAAAATCAACACTGATGCAGAGGGTTCAATGCTGACATTCAACTGCACTCACAGGTATAAATGATACATAAACTTTATATTCTTCTTAGCAACCCCATCAGTCTCAAATAAATTAAATTTGGGTTTGTACATTAATTTAGGAGCCCATTTTTTCATATTTATCATAGTAGAGTTGCACATTATTTGGAAAGCATCCCATTGAAACAAAGATATAGTGGTTAACTGAGGTTTTCCTCAACCGTTTCCTTTCTTTCCATGACCTGATGACCCTACTACTTCCTGTAAACATCACCACCTCAGACACTGAAATCCATATCAAAGGTGAGAATCTAAAGCAGTTAGATAAATAACGTAACTCCAACCAGATAGACAAATATTTTATTTGCCTGCAGAGCGTGACTGCTGGCACTTGACATATAATAGCCTGCCAATATTGCATCCAAGCACTCCCTTAGTGATTGCTATGAATTGCAAACTGAAATGTGATCAAGATTGCATTCCATTTATTTTGCAGCTAATATGCTTAGAGTAAAAAATAAGTCACCATCAAAAAATGTCAACAGTAAACACACTCAGATAATAAAGTCAACATCACCATGCTGAACATTTCCTGTTTGACTAAAGCTGGTGGAGGCAAGGAAATGTGAAATTAAAGACTTCACTGGTAGCTTGGAGGGAATTCTTGGAACTGAATGAGTGACCACTTCATGTAGCTGAAGGTATACATTTCAGTCATTTGATTCATCCCCTGAGTCCAGATTCTTGGACAAACTACTTGAATAGCCTATCATCAAAGCTGTTGTGTTTAGTGTCACACACTCAGCCCAACGAAGGTTGAGTCCAGAAGCCGCTGTTGGTTCTGCATCACACCTTTAAAGTTCCTTTTCATTTTAATTTACTGTTCGACGCTTGAAGCACTTAATTAAAAATTTCAAAGGGAGATTAGCTTATAACACAGTCAGGTTCTTAATAGAAACTATTTTTACCCTGGAGTAACATGTTTGTTTTTTATTACTCAAGAGATCAAGTGAAACCTTTTAAAATCTTCAGCATCAAGGCTTTATGCTTGATTTATCTTATTATGCATGTTACATGTGTGTAAGATCACATGGATGAATGTGTTTTCTTAGTTGCTTCATAGGTCAGAATGACGTGTAGATTATTGGATTGTTTTGCTTCTTGGTTTGTTGTTAAAGATGAAATCTCTCACAGTCTTTGGTCTAAAAATACACCTACAAACGGCATGTGGGGCAGTGTGTGTGTGTGTATCGATGCATCAATGTTGTGTTGAACTGCACATAACATCAAATTGCAGCTCAATCCCATTATATGCTACATCACAACTGCAAAAAATAAGAACAGACTAGGCTATTTGAATGAACTAGTCTTAATTCCGGGTATCTTTTTGTTTCAGTCAGTTTATCTGACTCGAAAGCAGCAGCGTTTGTCTTTGGATGTTCTGTTTGTCCTGCTCAGGTGGAAGGAAGACTGCATCACACTCTCTCCTTTCCTGTAAAACACCCAGAATGTGTTTTTAAAGAAATCTCTGTGCCACGGTAACCTAGTTTGCAGCTCTCAGGAGTGAACAAATTTGACCTGGTTTAGGTTTTCTGTGACTTTCATCAGCTGAGAAGCCTTTGTGGTTTTCTAGTCCTGCAGCTGATGACCTACTCATCTCTGTAATGAGAGGGAGGCTCTTGTACAAAGACTAGAGGTTTGTGTTTTCCATTGTGAACTTTAGACCACAGTGACTTACAGGAAACTGACATCACTGATGCTCTCATGCAGCTGCTTATAGTAGGAAATCGTTCAGTGGGTTACCACAACACATAAACTCATCTAACTTAAGGGTTACTATAGTCCCCCTGTTTTAGCTCTTACACCACATGACTTAATCTCTTACTCTTCCCAGGCTGTCAATAGACATAAAAGAATGCCACTGGCTTCAAATATCACTGTGACTGATAAAAAAGATGAATTGCTTTGACTTGCTTGGACATTTTTTAGTCTTTATTCACTTCAGTTTGTTTCAAAGTTGTGACCTCATGAAGTGGTGAGTGAGGCAGTTAAAAGCAGATTTCTGATGTGTTCAAAGATTTTCCAACATCAGACATTTGAGAGTCAGTCACTGAGAAGCAAAATCACAAAAGACTGACCGTATCAAACCCGATTGAGTCTGGTCTCACTCGGTTTGTTTCACATAGTGAATATTTTATTATTTAGAAAGTTCAATAGAATAAGATCTGCTGTATATCCTAACTATCCGGCTCAGACAGATCCCTGCACGACAAAAGTGGAAACTTATTTATTCTGCATCTTACACCTGCTTGTCTTTTGCAGAAGAGCTTTCATAAACCGATGAAGTTATCAAAGTTAATGATCCAAAACGCAGAAAAGCAGTGCTGCGCTGTCGGACTTTAATGGTCTGTGCAGATGAAAGCTAGAACAGTGTGATCTCCATCCAGTCAGTGCGGCTCCTTGATACCTGTGTTTTCTCTTCCATCTCAGCCCGTCTGTTCCCCCACTGCTCTGTTTGCTCCAACCATCTGCATATTTACCCATTTTTATCTCAACGCAGCAGCCAACTCCGCCACCACTGTATGCAAATACTTATACGTCTCTGGCAAATAACAGCACGATTCCAAGTTTGCATGAATAACTGACGATCGGGTGTAATAACAGGGGTGAATATACAGCAGTGCAATCTGTGTTTGTTGTCTTTGCGGCTGCAAGGAGAGATGATTCAAGTTTTATGCTTGACAGGTTGGTCTTTACTTGCAGTTTTAGAGATAATTAAATCTTGTCCAAAAATACATAGAGGGATATTTTAGTTTGTTTTTAAAGTGTGGTGCTGTGGAGAGGTTTTGAGCAGGCAGTGTGAGTCAGAGTAAAAATCAATAAGCACATTTGTTTTTAATATTTCCATTTGTTACACTGTATTACTTTTGCATTGTTTTTTTTGTTGTTTTCTACCATTTTCGACATCATTCTTTTGTGCCACGTGAAGGGAATTAACTTTATACAGAACATTGTCAGATATCAACATTTGTAGTCAATAGTGTTTCTTAAACAATTTTGTAAAATTTGAAAAAGGCAGAAATCTGCTGTTGTTGAAATAAGCATCATGTTAATATCAACCCAGTTTTACTTATGAGACCAAGACTGATATGTTAAAAATGACTAAAATCGGCCAGTATTGACATTAATGCCATAAATTATGCATGCCTAATACTTCTGAAGTGAAAGTAAAACATTGTTTTTACAAATAAAAATCTGAAAAATGTGGTTAAAGTTGGAGAGACGTTTATGCTCTAGAGACGCCTTTTCATATTTTATGTACTACTCTGTTCTGGTTTATTACATACAAGTTATGAACTGTGACCTATTATGATTCTTTGAACAGGTTAGGTCTACATTTTTTGCACAAAATCATTCTTAGATAATGAGATTTCCGCCTGCTCAGTTCTGCCTGTTTTGACTTCCTTTCAGAATGAGCTGTTTCAGGGCTTCTTGTCATTTTAATCTAAATAAGCTGCTGCTGGGTGATTTGTGATGTTACATTTGGAAGTTTTTTTGACACGGCTCATTTTACAGACATCAAAAAACATTAACTTATTTCCAAAACACAGCTGGGTGGTTTTTAGAAGCAGATGAGACCCAGATGTAAGTACAAAAATGAGCAAAGTGTGAGTTTTGCATAATAGATCCCCTTTAATGTTTGTGACAAAATCTAAAAAGGTTGAAGGCGCTGCTTATTGTTCAGTGTTGTTTCCCATCAATGGAAGATTTAGTAGCACTGGTTTAATTCCCGGCCTTTCTATAGGTTACAGTGCTTTCTTTTGTAATTGTGACAGGTAATTTAAGCTAGTTATTTAACTCTGAGCCTATTTAATTTTTGTAAAGTAATACCAAATCCTACCACTGTAGCTGAAAGAAACAGCCTTGCCTTGTTGTCTGGTACATGATGTTCTTTCTCTAAGAAGGTTCAGATTGCTTTACCTTGTCACACTCGAGCTGTAATACTTATCTTTTTTGCCGTAGCTTACGTCTTGGCAAATATCCACAAAGATAAAACTAGACACACTTGTTTGTTGGTTTCGGTGGAGTTTCCGAACACCGCTGCATTTCCAACAAAGCCAGTTTTTCCAGATGGAAGGATAATGGTGTTTGTCACTGCAGGACTGCAAAGCTGTCATGCTGACCGTAAAAATGCTAGAAACTAAACCGGAAAGTTTGCCGCGTCCTAAATTAGACATGATTGCGTTTTGTGTGCGACTCTCCTTGGCAACCAGGGGTGCACCGCCAACAATATGGAGGATGAAAGTATCGAGCCACGTTGCCTAACGACCAGCCGGTGTCGGTTACACCGGCTGACATGTAAGCCCTGGGAACGGAGGTGTTTTCTTTCGCCCTTTTAAAGATTTAAAGAGAACAGCTCGCAGTGCAGGGTTTAAAATGACACGGGAGGCTTCTGCCTGCTTCACCCCCGCTCACCTGAGAACAGGTGAACAAGATCCTCTCCACTCAGGCCACCATCATCATGCGCGGTTTTAACCCTTGTGTCTAGAAATGGGGCCCAACTGACCCCACACACGTAAAACTTGTATCATTTGCCACAGTCCTCCACGTTTGACTGAGTCCTTGCACACACAAGGGTTAAGGGAGGGAGGTTTGCAGCCAAAAAAAGACAAAAATAATGTTCCTCTTGAGAAAACTACACATTCACAGTTCCAAGTGAGTTCAGGAACACGGAGAAAGGGGTAGGGCACTGCGGAGAGACTAATTAGGTTGCTCCTGTAGTGGATCTATCTGGGAGCCATGTCTGACTTCTCCTCGTCTTGCTGCACACAAACCTGCAGTAATTAAACATATCCTGGAAAAAGACAAACTTTAAGTGTTTTTTTTTGTTGTTGTTTCCTCTTTTTGCTTTCTTCCTTCCTATTTTAAGTCTTCAGAGTTGAACCTGTCGAGTCAAAGACCATTTGATCACATGTTCCTAATTTGTATCCTTTGTTTTCTCCCTGTCATTGCTGTGCTTTAGTTAAGAGACTCTATCACTGGCAAGTCACTTGGAAAATGGCACTTTATTTGGGGGATGTGGTGTGGTGGGGGGGCGAATGTAAGCCGCATAAGAAAGTGAAGTTTTTCTTTGTGTTTTCAGTAGGAACACGGGCTGAGCGCTTTGGAAGAGCATGAGAAATGAGCGCTTTTTGGAGGAAAGAAAGCGGGGGCTGCCTCGGGAGACTCTGTAACGAGTGGTGGGGCGGGAGGGCGGAGGGGCCGTTTGACATTTTCAGTCACAGGCTGTTTCAGTTCAGAGCAGAAGTCGAATAATGGAGTGAGAGAGGAGACTAAAAACAGTGAGGAGGGTAACGAGAAAGAGAGAGAGAGAGAGAGAGAGAGAGAGGGGAAGGACGAGAGGAGAGGCAAAAAGAAGAGCATCAGGAGGGGAGCGGGTTTGAGCTAAGCCTTACATCCCATCTGGAAGCAGATCAGCCATGCTGTCTAGTCATTCAGTCTGTGTATGTGTGTGTTTGTGTGTGTGTGTGTGTGAGTGAGTGGAAGGGGGGTATACTAAGCCATCGGCAGCTCCTCTGAATTACAGCCAATTGTGGATAATGGCTAGTTGGAAATGTCACAACAATCATGTGTTGATTAGCATCTCCAGATACTTAGTGGTGTCTATCTGCTGTTGGGTCGTTAAGCTGTAGAGCAATAAGAAGTGGACTTTGAACTTGGTGTTATGTGTGCAGTGTTGGTATTCGGCTCGTCTTGTGCAATAAACGGAGCACAAACTGGCTGCAATAAAATCATGTTAATTGTGTCAACTTTAAAGCGTAATTTCAAAATCAGTGCCCTGGTTTCAAGCAGAGTCGTTGTGCATTTATTGCCACCTCCCATAACCTGCTTCCTGTGTGGTGTCTAAGTAGGCCAGTGTGTTTGTGTTATTGTTTACCAAAGTTCAAATGTTGCTTTTAATTTCTTTACTCACTGACGAGTGATAAAATGTACATTTTCAAAAGGGACTAATTTTCAAAAATGAGCAAAAAGCCTTAAAATAAATTCATCTTTTAATGGAGCAGTAAAATCTAAAAAGAAAAAGTCTTCACTGTTTAAACAGAGGCTTCATTTAATTATATGTAACAATTCATGATTTTCTGTTTCTACAAGATAAGGTGACATACAGGTCAATATCTCTTAGCCAATATTTTAAATGAAAAGATAAGAAGACAGATCTCCATTGATTTATCACAAAAAATGTCTGCAGGACAATTTCTACTAATCTTGTCTACAGTCAGAGTAACAGATTAAATTTGAAAACTGATAGACTTTTTAATGAGAAATGCTGAAGATAATCTTGTCACTTCAAATGATGATGAGTGGTGGGTGAAAAATCTGCAAAGTGTACTGTTAAAGAGCTGCAGATGGTTTTGTGTAATAACGTTCCACCTTAAAAGATTTATTTCAAGGTTGCTTTGCACACCTTTACCATCAGCAGCAAAAGTTACTGCTAACTCTATTCTTTAACTATTGAATTGCTATGAAATATTGTGTACTGTATCATGCAAAATAGTGTTCACTTGCTGAATCTTCAGTTTGTTTTCAGCAAAAATTAGTGTTTGGAAGCAAATTAACACCAGGGGTTCCTCACAAATGTATATAGAGTCAATCAATCAAAAAACTTTGAAGGTGCTTGAACAGTCATAAAAATGTTAAATGAATAAGTAGTATAAAATCATGAAACATTTATTAATCATCTAATCTTCCCACTCATTCTACTGAGTCACAACCAGTCATATTAGAAGCTGTTAATCATAATTCCAAACGGCAGAACAGAGTCCAAAAAAGAAAAAAAAACAACAAAAAAGAATTCATCAACAGACTAATCTCACCGTCTTAAATCATTTATAAGGTTCATTAACAAAGAGATGAATACATTTTTATATAGACTGTATTTGTGTAATCCTGCGTCGTCTTTCTGATTTCAGTAGAATGTACTAAAAGTTCAAGACATGTGAAAGCGTGGTTACGCGTTACAGGAGAATACGTCATGCAATAATGCAGCATTGGACCGTTGGGCATGTATGTTTTTGGTCTGTTTTCAAAACTGATTTGAGTTCATTCATTTTGGCAGCGATTACTAAAGTCCGCTCCTGTGTCTGGACTTTGTCCTGTTGGAGTTGAACAAATTGAGGCCTTCCTGATTCATACCATCATCAATCTTTTTAGATTAATCTACACTGCCTTAGCTCAGCAAGAGAGCAGCATGTGATTATAAAGCACATCTCGTCTTTAATGTTTCTGCCAGTCACGACAGATTACCTCTGACTGGTTAAGCACGAGCTGAGCATGTGAGGCTTTAAGTCGGTGTTCTGTCGATCACATGCTGGGCTGGGAGGCTTGAGCTTTTGCCCAAACAGTGCAAAAAAAAACAAAACAAAAAAAACCAAAAACAGGGGCAGTGTTGACACACTTCACTTCACCGTATTAGAGCTGTACGGTGTTTGAGAATCATCTGAGTTATTTCAAATCCCTTTGATGCAATAAACCTGTTTGTTTCAGATGTACTTTTAAATGACTTACAGAAGATTTGGATGAAGCGACGTATTCAATTTATAGATTTTCATCCCCCTCCTTTTTGGTTTTGGGTGCAAGTCTTCTTTGTTGAGCTAAAATAGTCTGACCAACATAAAGCAGAGGAAAATAGTGGCCTGATGCCTTCCTTTGGAAATATGTTTAAGCTGCTGTCACACACTGCTTCTTATCTTGAAATGTAAGCTGCTGAATTGAGGAAAAATGCATTGTTGGTCCAAAACTGAGGAAATGTAGCAGATTTAGAGAGGAATCAATTCCTTTCATGTTTTTAAATGTCACTTTTTCCATGCACTTTCATCCTGAATGGTACATGAGTATTGGGAGCAGAGCTATGGAACTACAGGTTTTTCTGTGTCATTATCAGGTACATTACCTTGGCTGAGATTTAACTCTTTTTTTTCCAGAGTGCTCCCATGTAGTCAGATAATTCTAAGTTGAATTATAATATTATCCATTTCATGCTAGTGGTTTCACATTTAATTACATGCACTAGGCATGCTCATATGAGTGTTAGTGCAGACAGATTTTGGTATATATTTTCCAAATTTAATTCAAAGAATTTGCAAGGTGTTTCTGACCTTTGACTTAATCTAGAAATCAAATGTGAACCTTCGAACATATTTTAGCTGCGGTGGGAGGCCACGACTCCAAAATGACTTGATCCTCTGGCGATCTGCTCATCGAGGCGACCAGGAGGAGTGACTCCTGCGCCATGGCAACCAAACAATCAACGATGCTGCGTCTGAGCCAAGAAGTCTTCCTCTGGTCAAAGTTAAACCTTGGGGGAGTTATTATTCATTCAGAGTAATTACTGAGCCAAAGGAAATGTCTCTCTTGAGAAAGGGAGGGAACAGAGGGCGGACTGGTGGAGTCTATTGTTCTCTTGATCCATGTTCAGACTTCAGGGAGAGATGGAGCACTTAGAGCAGAGGGTGTGTGTGTATGTGGGCGTGTGTGTGTGTGTTGATCAGAACCTGCCCTTTCTCCCAGCCATGTCTTTAAGGTCAGAAGGAAGAACATCAGAGTGTTATGCTGCACTCTGCTGGACCCCAGCTGGGGTGTTACTTTTAACCGATGAATGCACACATATGCTCCACCCAGTCATACATAGTTTTCATAGTTCAGTGAGTTCCAGGTCATTGTTTAGTGAACAATAGCATGTTTGTGTTTGTGCAGTGGAGGAGAGGAGAGGAGAGGGCGTAACCATGTGCTGGATAGACGTGCGTAATTTTTTTGTAAATATGTAGCAGCACCTGGAGGAAAACATGTTTAAAAGCAAGCGTGACTGCTTTAGATTCTGCTCAATGGCTTTTTGATGATATTTCTTCCCTTGAATCAGCCAAGATGAGGCCATATTGGGTCAAAGATAATTAAATAATACCATAATAATAAAAACCTTTTTTTTTACTCCATAGATCCATTAAAATTTATAGTTTTGTATTCTCTTGTTGCCCAAAAAGTCCAAATGTTTTATCTTTTAATTCATCTTTTCATTATTGCTTCAAAAGTCCATTGTTACTATGACGATAAAACCACTAGACTTTTTTAAGCTTCTAAACAGTTTGAACTTTATCTTCAATAGTTTCGATTTTTTTGTCAATACAATTTTGACACTGTTTTAAAAAACCTACGCAGTCTATGGTTAAAACTATCTCACAACGTTCTTTTATGCTGAAAGTGGTGAAATAAAATATATTTGCTGCTAAATATAATCTACAGGGACTGCAAATGTCAATACTTTTAAGTAAACCTTTGAGGGCAGATAGGGAAGCAAACCATAATCTAGTTTAGGGCACCAAGCTAGATTATGCCATCTCTGATTAGTGTGTACATCATATATTTGCTAGTTAAAAGAACAAAGCTGTAATCTTTGAGACTGAACCTAAAAACTGAGGAGCCATCTTTGATACAGACCAGATCCAGGTCTAATTGTGCAGGTTTTTGAGTTCCAACATGATCAGATCTATCTTCTTTAACAAACATTTAAGATAATTTGGGACAAGATACATGGAGAGACAAAGTGGTAGTTTTAAGTCACTGTTGATGGAGAAAATCTTTCCCTTCTTCCTCGTAATATAATTCTGTCCCAGCCTTTGTGAAGAAATGCCAGAAATAACGAAATACACTTCTGACAGACCTACATTCCTTTGATATATTCATGAGCTTTGTGTTTTTGTTGTAACACTTTCCCTCTACCTCTGATGTTCCACATTGTTGTCTTCTGTTAAATTATTGCATCACTTTCGAGAATGGAAGATGATATGAGGTTAGGAGTACTTCTGAAAATCACCTCAGATGGGAGCCTTAGCTTCTGCAGTTCGGTGCAGCATGCAAGACGCCTGCACACATTCATTGTAGACGCGTCCGATTGTGATTGGGTCATCAAAGATGCATGTTGATGCCATGTTCAAACAAGGTCAGGCCTTGTTGTATCCAGCGGCGGCCTGCAGTTTGATTCTTTCCCCCTTCTCAGTGTCTCCACTTCTTCCTTTCCACTTACCAAACAAACCCAAGCAGCCTGATTATTTAAAATCATGTAAAGCTCCTGCCTTTCATGCAGCTTCTGTCGATGTAGGCATGCATCCACTCTGATATCTTTATCTAGCTCTGCCCAGAGCTTCCCAAAGCTGTCAGCTCCCAGCTCAGCCCACCTCTTCTCTTTGTCGCGCTGCACAGTGAGATATGAGCAGTCAAGTCACAGGGCTCATGAGAATTTTTCTTTTCTGTAATTTCAACTTGTACACAGTATGAATTTTAACTTTATGAGGTTGTGGTCAGTCTACGTTGCATGGAAACGGAGCGCTAAAAGAAAACAATCGGCGGGAAAGCTGCTCAGTGCAGGCTTCTGAACAATGGTGCTTTATGTTTGTCCAAACTTCCCGTGTAGACCAAGTGTTTACAGGGAAAAAAGGTTGTGGAACAGGATAATTGGGCTCTCATTTAAATATTTTTTTGACTAATCATGCCTCCAATAAGTGGTAAATGACTATTTGTAAAGAAATCTAAATGAATAAGTATAAATATTTATCCTTTTTTTACCTGAGCACTAAGTGTGCATCAGTGACTCAGTGATCGAGAAGGAAGGCATCATCTAGGCGTGGATCTCTTACCGGTAGAAACGTTTTTCAGAAGTTACATCTCCAAAGCCATGAGGGGTAATGGGAATCAAGCTACAAAAATTCAGAGGTACACGACCAGTCGCCATGACAATGTGGAGGGCATGGGGTGTTTCTCTGGTTCAAATAGTCAACTATTAACCCAGTTTAAGGCTACTACACTTTACATTTAAATATGGCATCTTATGCTGACAGGAAAGGCCAGGGAGACTTACCATGTGTAAGTCTCCATAATATATCATAAATATAATCTTTCTAATATGAGAGTCTGCAGCATTCAAATATATTGGTTTTCCAGGAAGGTTACCAAGCCCACTGTTGCTGAAGGTACGGCTTTAATGGTTCCCAAACAGAAATCCTGAGTACAATTCCTATTCTTTAGGCTTGCAGTTTGGTTCAGAAGCAGCTTTTATTGTCGCAACAGCATCTTGTTGTTTGGACCGAACTCTCCACACAGCAGAGACTGAGGTGTGATGTGAACAAATAAGATGAAATCTGGTATGACAGCATGTAGAAAATGGAACAAAAAGCAGAAATGATAAGAAAGATCAGATGTTCTGAGTGTGAGACGGCTGAGAGAAAAGTGAGAACAGATGTTGATTTGGGATGGAGCCTGGCTGGTCTAGATCCAGGACACATCAGGAGGGATGCTGTCCTCTTCCTTTGTATTCTCTCTAATTACTTTCCTTCTCTTCATCTGGATGACAAAAATGGCATAAAGGGAAGTTCGCATAATTTCAAAGAACTCTCACTGGCAACATAACAAACAAAAATTCGGGCTTACTATTGTGTGGAATATGCAGGTGAAAGCGGAGCTCTGTGGATGGCTCAGACAGGGAGGATCCAAAAGTCTCTGTTTTTATGTTGGAGTGAGGAGACACCAACAACCCAATCCACAGTCATTCCTTCTTCAACCATGACATGCTTGTTTATGAAGAGCCCCTTACACTGGCTCCCTGTAGCCTCCCACTGCCCTCTGGATACAGCTGCAGATTCATAAAAAAAAACAAAAAAAAAAAACATCTGAGATCGGAAATTGGACACAAAATCCTAAATCTGGTAAAACTTTTACCTGCCGAAAAAGATTTTTGACTGACTTTGATTTCTCAGAAAGATAAAAAGAATCAACATAACTTTATTTCATTCGGCCTTCCTGTTATCTGCTGAAGTTTTCTTTCTCGCTCTCTGGCTCCCTGAATGAATCACAGTCATGTCTCAACATTCAACACCTTTTTGCCTGCTGTGTCTTTATTTTGAATTAGGGCTGCAACTGATGGTTATTTTAGTAATTTATTTATTTTTGATGATTAATCAATTAAAAATTTGACTATTTTGCATTTAAACATTTAAACCGTTTTATACAAAATTAGAAATAGACTGAAAGACGCAAATAAACAAATGATTAAACACATATTTTAGAGAAGAAACAAAAATATTAGTGCTTAAGCAACTGAATAGCACCACCTTTGTGAAACTGAACCAGATGAAGCTAAATGCCACTTGAAGAGCTTTGATTATACCTAAATGGGTTTTTGCCCTATATACAATTTTGAAAGTTTTGAACAATTGCTTTTCAGCAGCCATTTTTGAAGCTGCATATTCCAGTCAGCAATTAATCGAGTATTAAATTAGTCGGCGTTAGTTAGTTGGCCTCCCCTTTAATGTCATGAGAAACAAAAACCTCAAGCATCCTTACACGTTGATGCTGACAAAGGTTTATCGAAAAAAGATTTCTGGAGGTCTTTATCTTGCCTGTTTTTGTGTGTCTGCTCCCTGCCTCTCTGGTCCTCGCTGCTTGTGTTTCCACATCATCTGTCATCCACTGGCTGTGGCTGCGGGGGAGAGGGGTCAGGAGCAGGGGCAGAGGAGACGCCACAGCATATGTCCTTTTCTTGATCCCTTTATGTAACAGGTTTTGTGAGAGAGGACGTTCTAATATGTGTGGGTCATAAGCTTAGGCTAATTGGCAGCAAGCGACTAGGGCCTTTTGAGGACGGGAAAGAGTTGGTCAGGAGGACAGGACCCAACATTTTTACAATAAAATTGATTATAAAGTTAAACTGATGAAAAGAAAAACATTTTGCAATGTAAAATAATATAGGCTGTTGTAAATAGTTTCAGAACTTTTTCCCCAACTTTAATGTGGAAGAGATTCTGTGCATTTCAACCAAAAAGAAAAAAAAAAGTAAATTGGGGAAAAAATGTGAAAATGTGAAAGTGGAATTTGGCATATTTTCCACTGTACCTAAAGTTCTCCGAATTTTTATCAAATTGTCAGGATTCTCTTCTCTTCAGGCCAGTCTTTACTTCTATTGTCTAGAATTATATTATCTTTGAGAAAAACACAGATTCCATCCAAAGAAAAATATTCATTGAGTGGTTTGGGAATGAAGTTCAGCAAGTAAAAATCATTAATCACAAATACCTTTATGGGACAAAAATGTGGACAATTGGTTGCTTATTTGTTTCTTTCTCATGCTCCTGCACAGCTTTTGAGAAACTGAGGTCTTTTTCTTTTTTTGGTAAAATAATCCACACATGGATTGGCGAGTGCTGTTGCAGCACGTAGAACAAAAATCTAAATTTTCAGTGCATTCCTGCAATTTCTTCATTGTAGTCGACATCCTCCTTGTCTTTTTGTCATATTAGGAGGTGAATCAGAACTTTTTTTTATCCTTCTCCTGACGGTTACTGTGGTATACTGCCTAGAATCGCTTATGTCAAAGGATGCAAATGATCAAATCTTATAAAAATCCTAATTTGAACCACTGTGATTTGATTCAGGTAACTGAACTGAGGAAGATTAAATGGAGGAACAGATTTCAAAAGTCATTCAGGATAGTATTAGATCAATGTGTCAAATGTGGAAAAATTATCAGTTCATAAAAATGTTGTTGCAATAATCTTTCCGTACACACGGCTCACATGAGATAACAAAAAAATTTGTAACATCTGGTCTGTGTCATGGATTCACTGTGTGTGGAGGATTTGCATATTATTCTGAATAAATAAATGTAGGTAAGACGCATTTTTCCTAAACTCTAGTTCTCTACCCTGGAATTGCAGGGTAGGATGCGTATGTTACATAAACTCTGGAGCATTTAGCAGTCTTCATTGTCACAGCAGAAAATTCAGTTGATTCCATGGAGGTTTAATTACTTGAACCGTGCAACTGTCCTGGAGCAACAACATTCTTACAGGGAGTCTTAACAGAGCTGAAATTACTGTAACTGTAAGAAAGGCAGAAAGAGGGAGGTTTTAAATCACAATCAGCCCATTTTTTAGACTTTAAGCTCATATATTATAGATAAATAAATGTAAGACAGTGTTACTAACATGGACATTCAAGCAGATTAAGACTAATTAAATTAAAGGCATTTTGTAGAGTACACACAGTCACTGATTTGAAAAATGTAACCCTCTGATTTACTTTTATTTCTAAAATCAACAACAGCTGTACAAATTGTGAAATTTACTTACTATTTGAGAATAGATACTTATGTTGCAACTCTAATTCTTTTTGTATAAAGTTAATCCTGCTTTGGCTCATACTGTACTTAGATTAATATCTGCGGGTCGCAGCCAGCGAAGCATAAGAATGAAGGATTTGTGTATTCAGGTGGTTAAAAGGATAGTCACCGTGAGTGATGAAGTGTGTGAGCGTACCCAACCAGATTTGTTTTGGATTAGACGTTGTTCCTTCAAGATGCTGGCTTTAAGCCGTTTTCACAGGCTGCACAGGGACAATCTGTTCAACATCGTTCTGCGTTTCTGCTAATCATCTGATACGCTTCAAAGTAACTCATGTACCTTAAATAGTGCTTACATTGTATACCTCCTTTATATGTACTGTATCTTGTATTTAAAGGAAAACTCTGAAATAGGATCTGACTTTGCTTCACGTGGGCTGATTACTACCGTTTTGTGTTGCGTAATACCAATCTTCAAGTCATTTTAACATGACATTACACCTGTAATATTAACATTGACATTTTCATGATGTGTGAAGACTTCTATTTTCTTGGAGATGCTCGGTGTGAGTCACTTCCTGTTCTGATGTTGCTCTCCATTTCTTCTGCCCACCTTGTCTTTATCTCTCACCCTGGCTGTCTAACTATCTATACATTCCCATGTCCCTTCTGCCCATGCAAACATCCATAATCCGCGCTTTGTCTGACACCCTGAATCAAATCGATTGAACATTTTTTCCCCACCACAGCTTCCTGCACCTTGGGCCTGTCTTCCACACTCGAATCGATGCGACATCATAATCCTCCCCCTTTTCCTTCTGTCTTTCTCCCCCTAACCCTTCCTAATGTGGTAGTGGCACCTCTTCCACACATCTCTGTCTATCCCGAAGCATCTGCACTTTTTTTTATTGGAGGCAAGTGAGTCTCTTCTGACAAAGGCCAGATGGATTTTTCCCGAGCCACATGAGGTTCTGGGGAGCATCGATCTAGGCAGTGTTCAAATAGAGCTACTTATTGAAATGTGATTACATGCTAAATGGAGCTGTTCATAATTGACTGCTTAGACTGGCATTAGGCCACTGTCGTGTGCTAATGCTACAGCAAGGTGGGGCACCCTTACCCTAAAAGAGATGCTGAATAAAAGTTTACAAATGATGCCGATTCTAGTCTTGATTGGATTGAAGGAGACACAAGATGTGCATCAACTTCAGATTGGTTCCAGGCTCCTGATTAATAGCGATGCAACAGTCAATTGGCCTGTGATTGATTATTTCCTGATCGGCTGATTTGTGATCAGAAAATTGGAAAGATTCTTTGATACCAGTGTTTTCTGAGAATTTGGTATGGATGTAGTTCGTTTTCACTTCACTTTTTAAAAATGGACCAACATTTTTAGACACTATAATGGTTATAACAGTGACTGCTTGGGTTGCAGAAGAACCAAAAAGACTTACACCAGTGGATTATTGCCCCACAAGATCTTGTGAAACTGTAAATACCTGAAATGTTTGAAGTTGTTAAGCTGAGCTAATATAGAGTAAATATGGCTGTATGGTTTTGTTCTCCATGACTGGCAATATTTTCTGTCAGTATGATTTCTTTTCATGTACGCAATAGAAAACCTTCAGTTGCCTTCTTTCAGCCAGCTGGCTGTCAGTGTGCTGCAATAGGTTGGGGAGGGGCAGGCTAGTGTTCCTCTATGCTCCATGCATCCTAAGAAACTTATGTGTTGAAAGTTTTAGCTGTTCTGAAACCATAATTTGTTTAACAATATTCAGTGCTACCAATATTTACAATATTCAGGATAGACTTAGAGGAAGTTCGTTGTGCCACTTTCATTGTGTATTCTTCCCTCACTTCACTGATTCAGGCCAGGGAAGACCATGGCCCATTTTGCAAGCAGCTTTCTATCCTTTCTTTATTAGTGCACAGAAAGTAAAAAGACACAAGCACACAACAGGTTGGCTGATTTCTTTGGCTTTGGAGATTTCCACCAGCCCCATTTACTCAATCAGCCTCTTAATTCTTTGTCACAATTTGCTGCCCTTTCTCCCTGGCCTTTAAATATCTTCCTGTCTTGGGATATTCTATTGCCTTTCCAGGCAGGTCTGTGTGTCTCTGAAATTCCCTGAACTACTCCGTTGACCTGTTTTAGATGCATCCCCATACTCACCTGATAACCTATCTTTCTCAATCCCCTCTGGCTTGAGAACAATGTATTCTTCACCAGCAATTGTATGAAAATCCAGGACATCCATGGCAAATCTGTCGATATCTTCCACTGTGTGGGAAGCCTTGTTAAAATAGAAGCTGAATATAACAAAGTTGACCTGAATTTTATCAACATTTCTTCTTTTGTTTGAAAGATCTGTGCTCTTTAACCTTGATGCTTATGGACCATTCTGCAGATGGAAAATTGCTCGTAACATTTAAGGCATTAGGCGAAGATCAATACTCTTACAACAACCCCTTTCAGGCCTCGGTAAACAACTCCAATGTCAAATCAATCTTTGAATGGCTCTCCAGAGAACCTCCATTTCATTTTTGCCCTTTCCATGCTTCCAGAAAGTATAAACAATGTGGTTTTCTTCTATTATTTGTGTTTCAAGGATATATGCCGGTCAAATCAATAGAAGCATTAAAAGTGTTTGTTTTTTCATTAGGTTATTATTCTGAGTTGTTCATAGAGTTTCTTGTATGACGTAAAACAGTAAAATTGAGATTCAGAACAATGTCTTTATGGCATTATTCAGTTAAAAATGAATATAAGTATAATTTATTAATATAAAATCAGGTTTGTGTTGCAGAAATTGTGTTGGTAACAAACACAGGAGCAATAATTTATATATATGTCCTCATTTCCAGGTTGTAGATGCGTGGTTTAGAATTTCTGAAACAATTCTTCCTTTTCCTACAGCTGCTGATTAACAATTTAGTTGAGTCTCTGTGGAATGTATTGTGTAGTTTCTGCTAACTTGAATTTCAAGCATAAGGATGATGTGTACCATAAAGGACTGTACAGCCCTCTGAGAAAGAAGCATTGTGCATTTTTAGGCTGCATAAACAGATTTAATTTGAAATTAGTGAAGATGTATGAAATACAGAGCAGATAGGAGGATTCACCTGGCATTCACTCTGTAAAGTTTGAACATTACATACCTTTAAAGAGGAAGATTGTTTTCATTCCCTGGCCTGAAGAAACACCATATTTCACATCTTCAGTAGTGCAAAAACTTCTTTGCTGCAGAAACACACTGTAGCAGCAATAATGTGGTAAACATAACACCTCCTAACTTGACAACGCATTTTCACTGAAAGCTTGATGCATGAGCATTGACGGTGACAGAACCTGAAAGTTGTTACCTTAGCTGTCTTTTCCTTCCTGACTCTGCCAGGAACTGTTGTTTTTGTTTATCTCAAAGGAACATGGTTGGTTCCACATAAGGAGGGCCTGACTGTCCTGCTGCCATTTCCTTATTGGTCTTCACTGATGAGTTTATGCTCACTGCTTTGTGGAGAGCGCCAATCAGAATTTTGTGGCCAATTTGCCTGCCAATAATGATATTTTCTGACTAGTATTTAAGAACTTAAATTATAGGAACACAAATGAACATGTCTTTTTTTTCACATCCATGCTATGAGTCCTGAGAAAAAAAGAGTATAGATATGAAGTAAGCAGGATTTATATATAGTGGCATACATGACACCATTCAGAGAGAAGCTTTCATAATATTTCAGGTAATTTGTGACCATCTATTGATATTCACTCCAATTCAATTCCAAAATATTTTATTGATCCCAAAGAAAATATAAATGTTGTAACTCATCTTAATTCAAGATTCTCTGAAGAGTTGTCACAGAGGCTGATTGCTGTGGGCAGTAAGGATCATCTGTAGCAGTTTCTATTAGAGCGAATTGGAAGAAGCTTAAGACACTGTCTCATGAAACAGATGCTCAGGGCTCTATAATTTCATTCATTTAATATGCTATATACTCTGTCTTTGAATAAATTGTGAAAATAATTAATTCGATTACACTGTTGTTTCTGATTTATCTCTCTGTAGAGATACAGTCCATTCTTTTGGTAAACGATTAATAAAAAATGTGGGCAGTAGGGGTATGCTGGTCAAACAGTGGTGCTGCAACGTCACAGAACATCGCAAAAAATCATTAAATGATATCAAAAGGCACCGTGTTTATTTGTGAGAGTAAGCCGCATGCAGGATACAGAGACAAATGAAGCTAATGTGTCATTGTTTCAAAAAAGACGCATCTGGGGTACAGAAAAAGGCATGAAACATGAAATGTATCCACTCTGGGGCCCTTTTTCTGTCTCAGAGAATCCCGGATCCTCAGAATGCCAAAATGGTAAAAAAACAAACTTTGTGGGTACACTTAAAATGTTAATTAAAAAAACAAAACAAAAAAAAATATATATATCTTAAAAATGTCTCTCACTTTGCTGCGGTGGCACAGGAATTTCTCTTTCCTCTGTGATTTAGCTGAAAAAGGACAATTTGTGCTGCAACATTGAAATAACTGACATCGGTAGTAACAATGTAAGGCCACTGAATCTGTGTCCTCGGTCGCCTAATAGAGCTTCATTCTGCTGCCTATCTGCCCCTCTTCACTCCGTCTTCCACAGGCCACTGCGCTTAGACCTAATCACTTTAGAGCTGCTCATCCGAAACCTTCAGATCACTGGAGTGGGCTGAACCTTTGCCAATCCATTGACGGGTTGCTGCAAGAACAATGGCAATACTTCCAATTTCATGAGGTGCTAAGAGCAGAAATGATGAATCTGTACTCTGGAAAACATTTATAAAGCTTTCCAGATGATAAGCAGCACTTAACAAAGGAAAGTGCCTGGACTGATGCTGTTGGTGTGAGGGAATCTCTTCTTTATATTTGTCAGATACAGAATTCTTTGGGATTTGGGGTTTTTAGCAGCTTACAGAATTACTCTGTTGGTGAGAATCACTCCAAGGGGACACATGACTGTCTTGATGGGTGAACTTTCAGACACTTGAACCCACTTGATAAAATGAAATTCAGGGTTGTCCCTCTTGTACAGTTCTGTTGATACTGAGTTCTGAGTGCAGCACAACAAAGAACAAAGACCTGATTTATGTTTTCTGATGACAGGGACTGAGATGCTCATTACAGATTGATGTGTTTAAGAATTCTGTTTCTTTGTTGCATGTTTTCATTTTACTGTGCATCGCAGAAAATCCTGGCATATTTTGATGTCTTTGAACATTTTAAAAGCCTTTCAGCCCATTTTTTTGCACAGCCTTTTCTGTAAGCTTAGGAAATTGATTTGAGTCATAAATTTGATACAATCCTTTATGTAATATTATATATAAATTAGAATTTACTAATATATTTGCTGATAATACCACTTAATTATCATGCAGCGTTTTTAAAAAGTTGATTAAGTCTAATCTGCTTATACTAATATTTTCCAATCCAGAATGATTTTGCTTAAACATTTAGAATAGGTTTTTTTTGTCCTTTGCACCCATTAACCATTATTAGTGTAAGCTATTTGACTGTTGGTTTTGCTAATATTTTCAGCTCTATTTGTATTTACAAAACTGAACACATAATTAGCCATTGAACTGTACTTCCACATTCTTGCCAGCTGTAAATTTTCTAAATCCAGACTAAAGATTTTAAAGAGTGAACTGAGAGTGACAGAGGAGGGAAAAAAGTTGTTTTTGTCCATTTCTGGATTATTTTTCTCTTTTCTGAGGGGGGAAATGTTGATAAAATGATGTTTAAAGTTGCTACAATTGGAGACTAAATTACTTGTTAATGGTGTCATAGGAGTTTTTAATCACCTGAATGGTTAATTAATTACATGTTACATGTGTGCATATGAGAAATTGAGATAAGTCTCACCAATTGGTTTCTATTTATGTTGGAGTAAAGTCAAGAATTTCTTTCTTTTTACACAAACTTTATTCGCAGCTAGCCTTGTTATCCCAGTTGGTGTAGGTGAGTAAACATCAGTCTTCCAGTGTGTTTTCTAAATTGTAAAATCTTCCATTAAGATTCCCATGTTTCAGAAGCTTGCGTGGTTATAGGTTGAAATATCAAAAAGTTAAATAAAGCAACATTCCATCCATGCTAATATGCTTAGCATGGATGCTAATATGCATAGCATGGATGGAACCACAGAAGTTGCATGGAGAAGCTTCCACCATACAAAAATACTTCAACACCAAGTCGCTAAAGTAATTTGAAGCTTCCAGAGAGAAAAAAAATGATCACATTTGGAATATGAATCTTGAATCTCTCATGTCCAACCAGACTTGAATAAAACCTCAGTTTAACATCCCTGCAGCGTCAGCCTGTGCCAAGTCTGATTCTGCATTTGGGTAAACACAAATATAAACACAAACGGTGCAAAGTGAGGAAGCCTGTAGATTGACTAACTGTGAATGTAACAAAAAGGGAATAAATATGCTGCAAACTCAGTCATTCGGATAAACATGCTTAGATAGCTAATCACCTGGTATTGTAAACTGAATTTGACTGCATTGTATTATCACTAATATTGAACGGATTGAATGCCGATATTTGAATTTGCAGCTGTCTGTATGACTGGATTGATTTGATTGCATCTTACTCTATATAAAGCTGCAATGTTTCTCTGTCTGACATTTCTTGTGTATAAAATGAACTGAGGTGAAAAATTGATGGATTTTGGTTCTACTTTATATTTCTTCATCCGGTATGATTTGACCTCCTAATGTGCACTGAGGTTTTCTGTCTGACTGGCAGACACAAATCATATCTGTAGAGGTTTCACAGTGAATCAGTGAGTGAGTGGTCTGTTTGATCCTACTCTCCTGGCTGCATCCCAACTTTCTCCATCAGAACTCTCCTATATTTCTTTTATATGATCCGTAATTTCTCAAGCATTTCATGCTCTCATTCTTGCCAAGTTTTGCTGCAGAATTATCATAATTGGACTTTGTTTTTTTTTTTAAGACATTTTGAAGCTGTGCTCCAGACACTACCATTTGCACATCTCATGCCCTTTGTAGTTTCAAAGTATTCACCCCACACCCGACCGTGGCGAGGCATTAATTACCGGTTGAGTGCACAATGTTGAGGCTTATCTCGTTCTGACACGAGGACTCATCAGACACTTCTGACATTTTTGGGAAGGTCATTCCTCAAAGAACAAAAACAAAGACGGTGACACATTGGTAAAGGCCGAGATCCACAACCTATGGTGACACAGAAGTGCTTGTGTCCTAATTACCTGCAGCTCTTTGGGGCTTTGTTTGCTTCTTGTTACTCGTATGCAGAGCATGCTGCTGCCCTGCTCTATGCTTGACCTCGACTCCTTCTGTCCAAACACGTCTCAGTGAGTGTAAAAGAGACGCCCTAGACATCATTTGTCTGAACCCTTGCACTCGTGTTTCTATTAAAATTCAATGTGAGAGCAGGCTGGACAGTTGTTGACGGGCTGATTAGGATAAGAGATCTGGTAGATCACTGTTTTGCAGGTTTTGAGGAGAGGTTGAACTATTTAACAAGGATGCAGAGTAGGCAAGAACCAGGAGACCTGAGTGGTCTGGAAAACAGATGCACCAACAACAACAGAACATATGCTTAAGTCTAATCTCTGAGCTGGAGCCAGTGTAAGCAAGTGAAGAGTGTGGGGAGTTTTTTTTCGGCTAGCGGAACAAAAGAGCACAGTCACAGGTGTGGGAGGAGCAAAGCTGTGTTACTCTCTGCTTGAGGCAACTCTATTCACTGGCCTATGTCTGGTGTAAACTAGTGAGAAGCTGAGGCCAGAATGACAGAGGAGTACTGTGGTGTATCAGGCTCCACAGGAAGATATCCCTCCAGTATGGTGTAGGGCATCTCATTTAAAGAGTATTAAATGATAGGAACCGAGTGACTAAATGTTGTGAGTGTAGTACTGTGACTTTAAGCCTTGGTAGATTCTGGTTCATGCTTCATGACTTCATCTTGTAAGCAATTGTTGTAAGTTATTCTGAGGTGAGCTCCCTCTTAAAAATGGACTTGTATCTTAATTTGTATTCAAATTTCAAGATTTTAAAATGAAATATGTGGACAGGACATAAAAATCACTTGAGCAATTTTAGTAATGGTTGACTCCCATAAAATTAACATAATATTAAAAAGATTTACATCTCATAACCTTCCTAAAATAAGTAATTTTTTGCCAAATATTGTTTTTTTTTTTTTTTTTGCCCAAGTCATCTTTTGGTAGGATAGAGGTGGTAATTTTATTTTTTATTAAATTTTTCTACCAAACCACTTTTGGCTAAAAATGAATCAGAGCATTAGTTTATGAAAGTGACGACAGTTTGGATCTTCCTATTTTCCTTCAACCAACTGCTTTTTTCGTTTCTGAGGGCCATTTTTTGTTATAAGGAATTTATTCATCATAACTTTTCTTTTTATGTGAGAAAAAAACATTTGTTGTTCTTAGAACCAATGACCTTGAGAGACATTTAAAAGTTGGATTTTCTTTAAATAAGAACATTTTTTGTTAGTTAAATTTAACTTGCATTACCTTTATATGTAAAAATAAATAAATAAATATTGGAAAAAACATTTCAGTTGTAAACCTGAAGGAACATTCTCCCTCTCTATCTGATCTAGATCTCTTTTGGAAACATCTTGTTTGCTGTTGAGGAAGCCAACAGAGCTGTGAATCAGATTGCTATCTAAGGTCAGGCTTTCCCTTGCCTGTTTGCCAGCTTTTGTTTTTACGTGGGAAACAGGAGATATTAGTAAAACACACCCACCCCTGAATCAGGTGGGGAACAATGAGAACATTGTCCAGTAGTCCGGTAGTTGTAGCTCCTTTTCCTGCCTCTTGTGTGCTTGGTTGCTGAGATTGCTAATAAATCTTGCCTTGTTACTGGAAGTCCAGATAAAGAGCTACAGCTCTAGAGTAAACACATAGGCCTGCTTTCATGTCTGCTATCAACAGAGTGCTTATTGTTTTACCTTAGCCTCAAAACTTTGACTTGTACGTCTCTGAGGGAGAGGCGACCGCAGCGCCGGCCTGTGTTTCCACCTCAGAGAATCCGTCGATTTAATTCGGAGAGTTGCAACCTTGAAAACGGCATTCATCTTTTTCCTGCATGGATTTTGTTTTTACTTCACTGCTCTCCAACCTCTTTCTCCTCATAATGTTTTTTTCCTCTGCCCACCATTTTTCTTCATAACGCCACCAATACTTGTTGGCAGCCAGGCATGTTAAAATTCAGACGGTAGATGGTCAAAGTGCAAGTCTCGGAGAGAGAGTGGGGTGAAAGGACTGGGAGTCTATAGCCAAGCAGTCTTGTGGATAATGGAACGTTGCCGTTCAACAACATTCATAAATATGCAGATGAGGTGACTGAGGCTGCCCAAGAGATAGTACACACGTTGTCAGCAGCATGCACAATAAGGAGCAACACAAGCACTGTTGATGTGTACAGAAGAGGCCAGCATTTCTCTCTGCCATATAGGAACTGTCAGAATTTTAGAATCCAATATTAAGCTGGTAATTTCCTTTAAAGACTGTGCTTCACCCTGACAACCATAAAGAACAGCTTCACCTCCAGTAATTGGAAAATTCTGCAGTCTTAGCTCAAAGAAAGCACATCTGTGGTATCCGTGTTGTGAGAAACACAAACTCTGTGGGTTCGGAAGGGACTCAGGATGGCTAATATCGAAGAATGTTTGGAAAATAAAAAGATAAGTCACTGCTTAGCATGTGCCATAGATCTTTTTCCAAAGAGCTCAGCGTAGTTTTATTAATCGATCGTTCGTATATAATGGCACCCATTTCTATTAAATGACACATTTGGTCTTAAGTTTTAGGTATTACTGCTTCAGCATATACCAGTATTTTATATTATGCACTTGTGTGCTTCTGCAAAAGGTCTGATTGAGGGAGGCTATTAGCCTACATTGGTGAGAGAAACACTGCATGTCTCTGAGTAATTACAGAGAATCACTGGCGCCTTCACAGATATGCTGGTGTTATGAGGGTTCTTCAAAGTACAGCAAATTATAATAAAACAATGCCATTTGTGTGTTCAGTTAATATTGTTGCTTAAGTTTCTCCCACTAACATGGATTAATGCCTTTTGTTTTCAGTTTGCTGCTTGCAGGGCTTCTCTGTGGTTACACTGGCTTCCTCCCACGGTCCCAAGACCGTTCAATAGTTCAATTCCAGTTATAAAAACACTGTACGATTCTGTCGCCGTGTTTATAAAAAGTCAAATATTTGTGTTGTACCGATTAAAGTTGTCAAGAAACCACAGTTTAAGATAGAACACATACAATTAAGCAGGAAATTATTCATACTCCTGGCAGATTAAAATTATTTAATTATTTAAAATTAATTTAATTCAACAGCGATTGCGTGTGATTAAGACATGAGACCAGCGTCTCTCACAAGATAAAAAAAGAGTAATGTAAAAGGAGTATCAATTATATTTTTATTGAAAAAATGCATGAAAAACCGATGTGTACCCTGAATAATTACTGAAAAAATAAATTTCTTTTTCAGTGATTCTATCAAATATTTGATATTGCAAGGCCTCGTTGCCATCACCCAAATCTTTTGCTTCACCATCAGATTCAAATCAGGATTCTGATTGGGCCACTCCAAAACATTAGTGATATTTTCAGTCAGAAGTTACATGTTGCTAAAATGATTATTTTACAACTTAATCTGTAAATCCGCCAGACATATGAACTGTTTGAGCTTAATTATTCTACGAATTAGAAAATAGTGTTATCCTCTGTTCTTTAAAGGTTTTTAAAGTAACTGATCTAGTTTTTTTTTTTACAACTCTTAAGCGTACATTTCCCTGTTGTTTCTTTTTGTAATAATAAAAAATGACAAAGACAAAAGCCAAAGTTGAAGTTGGACTTTCCAACTGAGAGATAAAATGTTGGAAACATTTTCTGGAAAACATCATAAGCTCCTAAATTCCAGATAAAATATTTCCATCTGTTGATGTACACTAAAGTTTTAGTGAAGACTTTAAATTTTTCCAAATCAGCGTCGCAGTGAAGGCAGCATGATCTGAAAATAGATTTAATTTTAGCTGTAGAGACCTGGACGCTCCGTCCCCATCATCTTGAGGAAAATAAATGTATCGGAAAATTTGAACGTCTCACAGAATGGCATTATTTTATGAAAGTCATAGAGTGGAGATTTTCCCTCCATAATTTTACTTTAGTCACTTCATGCACATATCACATATCATTGCAAAAAGCACAAAATCGTACCAACTAATTTTGGTCTAGTTTCTCGTGCAAATATATTAGTACACTTGAGATAGGTTAAAACTAATTGATTAGCTTTTGAGAAAGACAAAGGAGCTTGATTTAAGTCAACAATTACTTAATATTGATGAAAAAGTACTTGTTCCATTGGCAGATACTTTCTTTTATAGCAAGACATTTTCCCCAAAAATACTTCGTGAGATTTGGCATTTTTGGCAGTGATCTCTCCGTTAATTTATTGTCCCTCTGACACATAGTTACATGAATCACTGTCACTGAATGTTATTTAAAGGTGTCAATCTGGGCTGGAGACACTCATGTGAATGACTGATGTGAAAAAAGAAGAAGCGTTCTCCATTTCTGGATTCTCCTCAGAGTTTGGGCCTCAAACGGCCAGAAAACGCGCTGCGGCCTGGATTCAGCCACCCTTAATGCAGCACATTAAGCTGTCATCAGACCTGGAGCTCGTAGACGATTTAGATGTCCTACACACAGAAAGTGCTTTTTTTTCTTAAGTAGCTGGTAGGAACAATGTGGACTGCGGTGTTATGTTTTTGTGTGTTCATGGTTTTGTGAGGCCGCTGAGAGAAGTATTTGAGCTGACCGCTGCGGTGTGGCTGCCTCCCTGAACCCTGCTGTTGATTATACGTTTTGTCAAAAAAAGAGGAAAGCCTTTACAGCTCTACATTCAGAATATCAAATGTCCGCTCCGAGGTAGACCTTTTGGTAAATCAGTGACATCGAAAATGTTCAAAATCTGATCAACTCACACAGGCAAATTAATGAAATTAAAAAAAATTCTCTGCTGCGTTTTAGTTTCAAGTTGTCCTTCATGTTGGACAAAGTCGTGCTGGCGCCGAGATAAAGCAGATCAGCTGGCACTGATGAGGTCCATGTCCAATCTCCCGGCTCTGCCTCCCCACCCCTGTTCTGCTTTTAACTATCAGCTCAGCCTGCAGCAGGCGGAGCAAAAGATCACAGAGAAGGAAGATGTGAAAGAGGAGGAAAAAAAAAAAAAAGACCTGCCAAGTGAGTCAGCATGCCAGTCCGTCAAGGACGCTGAATCCTCTGACAGAGGACACTGTCACTCAGAATGCAGTGAGCGTCTGCATCGGCCAGAAGACGTCGGAGCTTTTGGGTCCTTCCTCTGTTTTTATTTTTAGATCCCAGCGACTCTAACTGAGCAAATCCGGAGGCTTAAAGCATCGGGGGGCTCAGTTGAGAAAGGAGTGGGGGGGAAAGTGGAAGCATCTCTGGCTGGGTTTGAATGTGGCTTCAGCTGCACAATAATACTCCCTCATTAGCTAATGGTGGCTATCAGGGTAGAAATTGAAACCCACTTAAAAAATTATTAGTCGACTGCACTTTTGACTCAGAGCGCCGATGTTTCTGCTAAATACGTTTAATGTCTCTGAATTCGTGGTAATGTCTCACCCATCAGGAGTCATTTATCAGAGCAGAAGATAAGCGCAATTTTCGACAATGATATGATGAGTCATCTGATGAACTCTTGCTTTCTCGCTCAACAAAAAAATGCAAAGAAAAGCTAGATTCATGTTCTCTCACTTGATTTCTGTACACATTGGTAAGGAAAGTTTGCCAGATTGAAGTTTAGGTTTTCAATTGAAGGGGTGGGGATCTTTCATTGCAATGAACAAATAAGTGAGAATAAAAAGAAAATTGGAGACAGGAATAGGAGGAAAGGTGCGTCATAGAGGGTGCTGAGAGCTCTCCATGCTGCCAGCAGCGTGAGCTGAAAAGCTGAGTGACAGCAGATCAGATAGAAGCCGGATCACGATGCCCTGGCAGAACCCTTTCAGGTCTGTAGCAGAGACTGAAACACATTTGTGCAGGAAAAATAGTTTCTTATGTAGGAAACTACTGTAAGATTGAGTGAGTAGTTACAGTTTCTGTTAGATTCTCACTCGTAGATGTCAATAATGACATACATTAGCTTCAGTTAAGTCCAAATTAAGTTCATGCAAGTCTGTTCTTTTGAATTAGATAAAAATCAGATCAATGTTAGGGACATTGATGTGTCAATGGAAGTAATCGCTTTTATTCTATTTTCTGTTGGATTACTTACTACTGTCCAATTTGGTTTATGACACAGGTTCACAACAAATGTCACCTCAAGGCAATTTAAAAGACCTATTCATTAATCTATCCAACACAATCCAAACATAAACAGATTCAAGGTCATTTCATTGCCAGTTAAATTAATTCTCTTCACGACCAATCTTTGTTGCATGCTTTTATTTCTTAGAAAGTCTGAATTCATCAAAGTTAGATTGTGCAGATCAGACCTTAGAGAAAACCCCCAAATCTGCATCGACCAGCAAAAACCTAGTCAGTGCCTCCCCACAGCAGACAGCAACATATTTCATCCAACTGCATTGAATTAGATTTAACAAACTAGTTTTTGTTGCCATGTCAGAAAAAGTATCAAGACCTCATATTTACAAGAGACACTTTGTTAAGTAGCAGAAATGAGAGCAGGATTTCAACTTTATCAGCCTTCCTTTTAACATGTTTGTTGCTGTGTATGACAGTGGGGGGAGAGATTTCTTTTTTTAGCTAATAGCCTCGGATGAAGAGCTGAGATTTTACCCATATTTAAACTCCCTGGCAGAATTGTAAAACTTTAAGGATCATATTGAATAATGTGACCTAGATACAGCGAAGGAGCCTCATGTAGGCCTTCAGTTCTTCTTTCACTCGTAGAAGAAGAACTTTCACAGATTCAGCATGCAGCCCATAAATGCTTTCTTTTGCCTCTTTGACTGTCAGTGTGCATCTTTACATCTTTCTCTCCTCCTATGTCGTCGCTTGCTTTTTTTCCTCTGCCCTGCTCACTCTCTTTCTCCCTCATTCTCCCTGATAAACTATTGACAGGGTTGAGAAAACAGTCTAGTGGTGTGTATAATTCCAAAATGGCTCCCGTAATTAAATAGCATCTTGACACTAATTAGTTCTAGCTGTTGATAATTCAGCCAACCCAATTTATTTTGCGGTGCCTTCAATTTAATTAACTAAATGGACTGATAATTAAGGTGTTGGTTGACTCGAATGTTTCCAGCTGATGGTTGGTGAAAGAGAGCTGAGGGTTACT
Source organism: Micropoecilia bifurca (assembly GCA_903067075.1). NCBI lineage: Eukaryota > Metazoa > Chordata > Actinopteri > Cyprinodontiformes > Poeciliidae > Micropoecilia > Micropoecilia bifurca. The sequence goes on along the minus strand of CAEGAF010123446.1, from coordinate 14,425 downwards.
GCTGGCAAAACGATGCGCCTCTTGACTATTTTCTACCTGCCTTAAAATCTCAAATATTTGCAGTCTAAAAGTTTTTTTCCCACAGTTTTCTCCTGTTCTTGTCACTCTTGAATTCTTTGGCTCATTAAACAGACTTTAATATAAGACAAAGATAATTTGAGCAAATGCAAAATGGATTTTTTAAAAATGAGGATTTTATTTATTAAGGGAAATTAAGCTCTCCCAAGCAATCTGGCCTAAGATATGATTGGTCCCCAAAGCCTAATGACTGTGTGTGTCATCTTTGGTGGCAACATCTGCCACTGAATGTGTGTGTTGACTCCAACAAATGTTGTTTCACATCACACACACTTAAAATCTTTTTTCATTAAGTTTACTTCTACTGCATAGAAGGATTCTTGAGCATGTCAAAGTCTTACTACAGCATCTGTCATATTTAATCCCAGACTCTAAATACTCCAATTGATGATTAATTGATTACTATTAATTAATTGTACCCATTAATCGTTTCAGGTTTTAAAAAATGTGTTTCAGGACATAAAAATTGAAGCATGACCAAACAATATCAAAAACAGAAGAATTCTGCAAGGGACAAACAAGTTTTCATAGTACTGTTCAATCTTTACCTTTCAACTTAAAGATTGAACTCAGTGAGCTCTGTGCTAAGTGTCGCTCTTAGAGCTCCACGTTTGACCTTTAAACCATTTGTCTCTGGAGAAGCTTCATTTTGAAAGCTAAAAACTGTGCTGCACTTTCTATTTTCAGATGTGCATTAACATTGCAAAGCCCCCACCTGGCTGACACAGTTAGCGGTTTAGGATTGAAGCACCCTCCATCATGTGAGAGGATGAATGGTTTCTTTCTCAATAAATAATCCAGGGTCAATTTCCCTGTAACAGCAAAGTGAAGTCATTATGGTTAGTTCCTCCTGTAAATATAATTAGACAAGCTGGGAAATCTTAGTGCGCTGTGATTTCCCTTCCCCCCTCTGGAGCTCATGGCAGAGCAGTAGGGGTTCTTCAGGAGGCTGCTGGCTAACTTCTCACCTTGCTGCATAATGCTAAGAGAACTCTTAACACGGTGAGGCAGCACCCACAGCCTCTTTCTCTGAAAAGTAGTCGAGAGTTCTGCAGGCTGTCAGCTACTGAAGGTAACTGATTTACAACATCAAACAATAGGCTTACAATCATTTTAAACCCGAGCACAGCAGCGTCGCTGCAGCTCCCGGTCTGATTGATTGTGTTCGACAGGTGTTGGTAGCGCTCCAACATGCCAGCCCAAATGTCTCACCCGCATGCCAATTGTCACAAGCTGTTTTTAGGAGCATGTTCCAAAAGATAGTGACTTTTACTTATACTTAGAATTTTACTTATTGCGTCATGGAAAACATTCGTGACGTAATAATTCATGGGAATCGTATCTCAGGTGTTGGATGATGTGAGCTATTTCCTAACCACAGCATGATCCAGTACGAAGTCTGAAAATCGACAAACCATTACCTATAAAAGCCAACAATAATCAAAGTCAAATATGACATTGAAGTTAAGCAACATTGAATTAATTTTTACTTCTTAATCAGTGACAAAGGTGGTCACAGAGCCGAGTTAGTGAGTGAGTGTGAAGTGGTGAGGGAGAGTCAATCCCAATATATTAAAACAGATGTTCTACTTACGGTAACTTTTTATGCTCTGGGCCTAACTTTGCTTTAAAAAAATACTAAAACTTTATTGCTATGATCATACGTAAGAGGATTAGGGCAACTGAAATAAAAAAGAGACGAATTCAGACTTTATACTCTTCATACTAGAGAATTCTAATTCTGTGTCAAAATCCAAATGTCAATTATGTTGTTAGTATATGAAAAATAATCACATAGCTGTTTCATCCTTGTTATAGGATTGGTCACCCTGCATTTGAAAGCCTGTGATATGAGTTTTAAGACTAGATTTACCTGATGGCCCATAAACAATTTAAATAATTCTGATTCTAATATCCAAATTATTTTTCTCAGTGGCCTTAAGAGTGGACTCTTCCGTATGATCGATATTTCACAAAATGCACTAAAAAGTCTGTAATTGTAATGGGATGGAATTTTGATTTGAGTGCAAGTAAGCAGAAAATAAAAAAGGATTACACACCAGGAGGCGAAGTTGCAGCCAGGTTTGAATGCATACCCATCATTCCTTGCTCTTTTCACAAGACAATCTGACAATGTGATAGAAGAAGCACACAGTTGTAAAGTGTGCAGGAAAATGAGCAGTTACACTCCTGTGGGTGATTTATAGCACGCACTATCTGTTGTTGACTTAACGCTGGCACAGGTGTGTTTCTCCCTTATTCATAAAGATTGCATTTACAAAATGACAGTTCTTTGCAAGAGCTGTTGTCGTAAGTCATTCTTTCCCCTTGTTAAACAAAGTGCAGACAGCACTTCCAGTACACCAATCTTAATAAAGAAAAACAATTTGTGGTTCTTGGAGCTGAATCAGGCAGCTCTGCCTGGTTTAGATCAGTCGGATTCTTTATTTCTGCTCTTTAGTGGGTGGGTGTTTGAAGGGAGGTGGAGGGGTGGGGGGGACTATATTTGTTTTCCACTTTTTGGAATGTGTGAAGGCATGAAGAATGTGGAGAGGCTGGCCCGTCACGGCGCAGCTCCTTGCATGCTTTTCTCTTGTTTAGACCAGTTAAGGTTCCATGTGAGTCCACAGAGGTACATGCTTCACATCCTTTGCTCCCTGCTGACGAGGACTGCTTGATGAGACGGGTCAAGGATCGCTGCAGCCGCGCAATAATGAAACACAGCCGGCTCAGATTGCATCTGGGAAATCTGTCACGGTGACAGCCACGGGTGTCATTGAGGAAGTCATTGCACACCATAGAGACATATGTCAACACCACCTTTTTGTGTTTTGAAGAAACACCTCAGTAGCAATAAAAAATCTATTTTATCCCACAACGCCTTTGGCTATCAACATTGCATTACCGTTGTCAATTATATTCATCTGTGTTCCTGTTTAAAAAAAAAAAGGCTGTTACATGACAGCAGTTCTAACTGATAGCACTATTGCTCTCCTATTGCTAACAGTTTCTGCACTTAGATTTGCATTGATTTACATTACAACATGCTTTACCACTGCTGGGAGTAGTGTAGTAATCAGCCATAACAATATAACCAAATAATACCCAACTGGTGTGTCTGGGATTGTACGTTTTGGAGTGTAATAGTTAATTATTTATATTCATGACAATATTAGACACAGTGCAATGTGGGTTTAGATAAGAAAATGAAGGACAGAGCCAGAACTCGATGAACTGCAGGAGGATAATCAGGGCTAGCATTTGCTCCTTACTGAACTTAGGCAAGTTTTTGGTCAGGAAAAGCTGACATCTTTGCAAAACCCACACATTCTGCATACAAACTGCTCATTTTTAAGTCAGTGCTTCAGAGCAGCGTTTGCTTAAGCCAGCTGCCACAGAGAATTTCTTCCTGCTCCCTCTGATGGGAACAATATAGATCTTATAGCCAGAGTTTAGCTACCTGTTTGGGAAACAAGAGAGTTTGCACTTTCAAAACATGTCTGTTTTTATTTTCTGACTGTGCATACACATACATGTGCACTGCTGATCTTATTCTTCATTTTATTTCCTTAATTTTACATATTTTTACTTAATATACGTTTTCTTTGAGAGTTGGAAAAGGGGAGTCAAATTAATTTTTTGCCAATAAAGCTGGTTCTAAGGCTGATTTCCTTTTTTTAAAATAGAGTAGACTATATTTTTTATAATCTAATTCTGCAAATTTTTCATATCCATCTCACTAACATTATCTCTACATCCATTAAATTAAATTATTGTGTACCAGTTGAACCAATCAAAGGGACGTTTCTGTTTCAAATTGTCTCAGATTGTTTACTGCATTTCTATTTTTAACCTTACTGCTTGTTGGCAAACAGCGAATGGACGCAGTCACTGCTCGTCTATCCTGTACAACCACAGCTAGAAAGGCAAATGTTCTTGGAAAGCTGGTGTTATAAATAGATCTTACAGTTACTAGATCAGGACAGTCTTGTAAGAATGAGCTTAGTATTTTTTGGAAGCTCATGTCTCCCTGTAGCTCTCTGTGTGTCACATTTGTCCTGATGAAAGGTAACTGTTGTAGAAGAAAACATCATCTGACAGCTTGAATATGCTGGATTTTGCTCAAAAACATCTCAGTCAGCAGAAATCCACCTTTCATGTGCAGAAAAGGCCTGAATGTTGCTGAATGTGCTCCTTTTATTTGCCACTATCTAATCTAACACTCTTAAAAACCCGCTTCAGACCGACTCATTTCATGGTGAGAAGTTCTGAGTAGACGGCAAATCGTCTAATGAGACCCCTTATGTCTTAAAAGTATGGATTCCTAATATTCAGCAGCAGTCATCCCGAATACGGTGACGATCTAACAGCTCAAGGGCTTGTTAGATCTGCTATGGTGAGGTGTTGGCATATTTTCTATTATTAATATGGAAAATAAACTTTGAACATTGCACAAATAAAGTAAAAATTGTAGGAGAAGCTAAACAGTCTCGCTGCAAACACCCACATAATTTTAGAAGCTATGCATGGCAGAAAGTTCCAGAAAAAAGTATGATGATAAATGTCCATTAGTAGCTTGAACTCCTGCTTTATGTGGCTGCTGTAGTCTTCATTCTTTATATAACATCTTCAGAAATGACACTAAACCCGCTGCCACATACCTTGTCCTTTCAACGAAATGAGTTCTGTTGGGAAGTTATGGCTTAACAGCAGAGTCCAGGGGAAAACATGCCAAAATAGCCATAAAATGGATGATCAAAGGACCTGGAACAGCAAGGAGAAAGAGATAAAGGATGAGTGGTGCTAAAATCATTCGGGCTTCAATGCTGCTTCATAAAGCAGAAAAAATGCTTTGTAATCTTCAATGACATCTGTCAGCAACACGATTAAACATCTCTTGTAACATGATTCTCCTAGATGGACTCTCAGCTTTAGCTCTCCATCGCACCCACTTTGAAAAGTCCGCTGATCTCTGCACCAGTCTGACCAGCCGGCCTGAGACGTCTGCCTGCATCTGTCCAGTCAGAGTTCATAATAGTCAGTAAACTAAAGTTACAAAGCAGCCAGGATAGGGGATTTCTGTAACTTACTGAAACAACTAAGACATACAGGTCAACTGAGTAATGAGACGAGAAGATAAAAAAATTGGCAATCGTAAAAGGTTTATTAAAATCATTCAGTACCTGCTGTGCTTTTAGTAATAAGACACTACAAATAGGAAATGTGCCAGTATTAATTTCCTAAGGACACTTGTGGTCAGATTGCACTGTTGGCTTTTTTGCACTGGACTTGATGCAGAATTTTTTCTTGCCTCATTCTCATCAGTCTCTCTCCAAACCTTTGTTGGGAATGATCCTTTCTTATAAAAGAAATGATTTTGGCTTCATATTTCATTAACAGAAAATCTTAAAGCGTTAAATGAGATGTTATTACATTGCTTACTCTGCATCACTTATGAAATAGATCATTTTGCATTAATATATATGGCCAATTTGTACAGTATGTGTTTCTTAAAATGTATTTTAGATGAATGACGTGCTAAAGGTCTCTCTTCACAACCTTCTATTCTAAGACTTTGGATACCATTTTGATGAAACATACATTTCAAAAACAAATGAATACAATAGAATACAAGCTGTACTTGTAAGTTCAGTAATTGCATGTTTGCATAGATGTACATTTTGAGTGTGTGTCACACAACTGAATGACACTCCACCTACTTCGAGAGGCTCTAGCTCTCTGTTAATGGTGCAATATTCCTGTAGGATGATGAGCTTGAGCAACAGACATATATATATTTTTAATTTTGATGCCTGAATTTTAAACCCAGCAGTTTTTTTCTTATTTTTTCAATTATGCAGTTTCCATTAGAGAGATCTACTCCCAAACCTCGTCTTCCTTTAAGAAAATACTGTTTTCTTAAAGGATATTTTGATATTTTGTTGTGCAGCCGGCATATTCAAACAGTTCCTTGCACTTAATGATTGAAAAGACGCATCAGTGTCTTCTTCTCTCTCTCTCTCTCTCTCTCTCTCTTTCTTTTTCTTTCTCTCCAGCCAGCACTGAGCGGCTCAGGCTTCTATTTATTCCTGGTGGTTCGTCTGGGCTTAATCAAATTGCGACAACGAGCAGCCACCAGGGGATGGGCAGAATTAATGAGTGTGAGGGACAGCCAACAGATGGATGAGGGGCCGAGGACCCCGCTAAGATTGTGCAGCGAATGCATGCTGGTTCGGAAAAAAAACTTCCCCACTTTGGCATCACTCTTACTATGCATAATGACAAGGAGATGCTGTCTGCCTTTCAACTGATTGGTCCTTTGTGTCCATATCACAGAGAAGAGGGACATCATAGATGTGTCTAGGATCTGGACAATGAAAGTGTTCAATCTACCATTCTAAGGTGGCTGCAATGCTAAAAAAAACAACTCAGGATTTTTTTTGTTTAAACTGATTCAATAAGGCAGCGTTTGCCACATACCATTTGACCGCCATCTTAGTGGGTATTACAAAGCAGCACTGCAGCAAGACTTCCACTTTTCTAGTTTATTTCATGAAAAATAAAAATAAAGCATTGTTTTTATATGAACTGTGTTGAAGGATAAAGCTTATTCCATTTTTAAATAGAAGTAAAAAGAAATTACCTCATTTGAAGTCGGAAAATTGATCAGAAAGTCGCATAAAGTTCGAATTCCAGAGGAGAAAGTCGAATGGTTTTTACTGACCCCAACCTCAAAATCCAATATGGCTGCCTGGCATATCAAATGTGGTAATGGGTTCGGTAAATATAATTTATTTGCACTTTGTTCCAGTGTATTTCTAAGGAATCCTTCTTTTAAAAGACATTTCTGGTCATGAAAGAAGAAATTAAGACAGATGAGTGATAAAAATGTATCATTTAGCTGTTGGTGCTTATTAGTGCTGCATCTCATCTAGTTAGTTTACAAGAACCCTGCACATAATTGCCTTAGAACACCACTTCACCAAGCAGAAGTACCCTTAGTACCACTGTTACAAAAGTTTAGGAATCAAAATTTTTCTCAAACTAACTATAAATTATTCAACAGATTTGACCAATCTTTGCATTTTAAGATTTTGAGCTTAATAAGCCTAAATGTTTTAACTTAGAGCTGATCGGATCTGTTTCATAACTTCCTAACATTAGCATCATTAGTGGCTAATGATTAGCCAGTCCTGTTATTCTTACAGATTAGGCTTTAAATACCTTCAAATAAATCTTGGGTTTATCCTGCTGGCTAAGTTTCACTTTTTTTATTATTATTATTCATAAAACTTTGTTACATTTACAGGGAAGCAGCTCTTAGGCAACATATTGCAATTTCAATAAAAATAGGCCACATGTATATTTTCCTCCTCAACCAAGTTATTTTTTCCTAAACAGTATCAACTGTTTTGCTTGAGTTTGTTGCCAGGAAAAGAGCTACTCTTACTCACCCGGAATGTATTTTTATACAGGAGATTTTATTACTGTTATTACTTGTGCTCTCATATACTGTATGTCTATGTTAGGGCAGTCTGCCAGTTTACAGTAATGATTATAAATGGTTCTCTTCTCCCATAATACCATTTATACAACCTGTTACATTCCTCCACGTTTTTTAGGCGGCCATGATTGATATTCATTCAAACCAAGAGAAGGCCACTAAATCATTATGAGACTGGATAAAGTGAATAATAAATATATTTAGGATGCAATGTGTATAGATTCTTAGAGCAAAGTGGATTGTCATTTTTCTGAGTTGAATTATGTTTTGTTACATCACTTTGAGTGATTTTCCATCCTCGGCTTACTATGGAGATGTTTTTACTATCCCCTTACAGTCATGTTGGTGTTTTGGTCTTTTGACCAATTTTTCTTCTGTCATTTGTAGAACGTTTCAGTTTAATTTACTAATAAATAAAAAAAATACTTATTTGTACTGAGTATTTTGTTCCATTCCTGACAAAATGTTGTTTTTCTCTTTTCTGTCTTTCATGTGGAATCTCCTTTTCCATTGATTCAACATCGGCTGACCCAAAAAAACAGGTAAGATTAACAATAATATGTTACTTTACCTTATTCTATGGTTTCCAGTACATTGTTTGCCTTTACAGAAAGGCTAGATTGCAGATTAGCTTGGCAGAGTTGCCTTTATTCTCTTCACAGGTCAGTCACAGCACAGTTTTATTTATTTAGCCTTTTTTTTTCTCTTGGCCAACTGAAAACCAACCAAAGCTTTCCTGAAGCAGGTTAACTCGTCATGCTGAAATGACTATTTGCATGCAGCAATGTCTGTGTGTGGAGTTGTGGTGTGAAACACCTGTCTAGAGCGAAGCAGTAACAAGCTGTCACGGCTTTTCCCCCTGAGGGAAAAGCAGCTGAGACTATTTCTCAGGAGAGTACTAGAAGGGACTGCCAGTGGTAATAGAAGATCTTGAAAAGGTCAAACTTTCTTGAACCTTTAGATGTAGGTAGAATCCAGCTATTGATTGTTGTGTATGGAGGATCTCTGTGCCAACTTTCAAGGGCAATCAGAAGATAACTGCAAACAGCGTGTTGATTGCAGCAGCATCAGCATCCAGGGAGGTCGTCTTAACACCCATTGTTGGAAATTAAGACATGAACTTTTTTACCCTGATGCCCATTTTTTTGAACAATTTTCATCTATTCTTGCATTTTTGTTACACTTAAATATTTCAGATGTTTGTTTTCTAAATGTAATAACTGGGTGTGCCGCCCTTGGCAGCAAAGACGAGACATTTCATGTAACCAGTAATGTCTCTTTTATATCACTGTAGAGGAATTATGGTTTGGCCTTCTTTTCAGTAATAATTGAGACACATTGCTGGTTCATAGCAAGACCTTCAATCATGCTATGATTGAAGGTCATAAGTTTAGACTTTGACTATGCCACCCAAAAACGTCCTCTTTGTTTTTTTAAAAGTCCTTCACAGATGGATTTGATGGTATTCTTTGGATCACTGTCGTTATGAAGAACATTAATATTAATCAAACGTGGTCAAGCTTAATATCATGGTAGTCTCCTTCATGACTTTCTGCTTCAGAAAGCAGAATTCATGGTTTTATCAGTACAATAAATCATTTAGGTCCAAGAGCAACAATGCAGCCCAAGACCACCAGTGTGTCTGACTATGCTGTAGTTATGATTCTCTTTTTTGAAATGCTATTGATTTTATAAGACATTAAATGGGATGCAGAACTTCTAAAAAGTTTCTTTTGTTGTCAGTTCATAGGACAGTATCCCCAAAATGTATTTGGTATTATCAAGACATTTTTGGAAAACGTGAGCAAGTTCTGTGTGATCATTTTGGTCAGCATGCCTTGTTCTCAGTTATGCCATTTTTTTTGCACTCTTACTTATTAAATTGTGAACAACAGCCTTACCAGAGGCAGAGATGATGTTAAATGTGGTCCTGGGTCTTTTATTACCTCCTGGGTGACTCATTGATGCTCATTTGCGTTCATTTTGGTAGGCTGGCGTCTGCTGTGAAATTTGACTTCTGTCGTTTGATTATTTCTCCATTTGTGTGTAAAGGCATGTGTGTGGTTTGCTGAACTCCCAATGGCTCAGATATTTTATGATCTGGCAAAGAGGCAATTATGTTTTCACATAAGCTCAGGTTGGTTTGGGTTCCTTTTTTCTGCAATAAATGAATGAATCATTTGAAAACTCCACTTTATTATTACTGAGGTTATTTTTCTCTAATATCAGAACTGGTGTTATGAATTCCTTCTGCATCATCATTACTTGAAAGAAATGCCAGTTCTATTTGCAGTATTGGATTTTCTTTCTTTCTTTGTCAGTCTGTCAGTGTTGCAATGCTACAGTCTTAGGACTGAATCTGTTTATTTAATTTTCTGAACCTACCATAAAAGTGCTACCCTGACACTTTGGTCCTCTTTCTGAATCTGCACTGCATCATTTTCATACTTTGGCAAATTACACCCGCCCCCAACAGAGACTCCTTTTCTACTGACTGAAAAGTTCCCTCCATGTCAATGTCACTGCTGCACTGCGTCGGTCGACACGTTGACGTGTCGGTGAACTGCGTGATAATTCAGTAAATGAAAGCAGGATTTCATTTGACTGCTTTTAGTCTAGATTCCTGCTGTCTCGCTGTCATACTGCTATGACTTTGCTTTGACATTTTAATGAACACAGACTCGGTTAATGTTTTTAGGTACACCTATCCTTCTCCTGCTGTGGAAAGTCAAAATGCTCGCTGTGAGGAAATTCAGCGAGATATTGAAGTGGAAAGGGCAAAAGCACGAATCAGGTCTTGGATTATATTTTTGCTCTTCCTAAAGAGAGATTCCAAACTCAAACTTGCACAATCTGGAGCACACAGGGGAAATTTACTGTTTATAAAATTATTTTCCAATAGATTTTTCTAAATCAAGAACTTTTGACTGCTGAAAAGTTTGCGGTGTTTTGCTGAGGTTTTGATCTCCCCTGTATTATTTTATATTTTGGAACAATTCAGAGATTGTGTGCTCCAGAGTGGCATTAAACAATAATTTAGAACAACTTCAGAAACTCCTCTGAACATTTAAAAAAAGCGATGTTGGGAGAGTGCCTGATTTCTGACTCATGATGAGTTCAGTAGCAGGCCGCTTTCAGTGGATTGCTTTTCCGTTAAATTATTTATTACACACCTGAAATCGCCAATGTTTAAACAGACGCTGATGTTTAAAGAGGTTGGGATTTTTTTCTTCTTCTGTTTTACTATAGTGAGACTGTGCAACCTGTGGCTCTGGGGTTCTGTGCCAGTTTATGCCGTGCACATCTTAAAAAGATTGCACAAAAATGGCATATAAAATTAACCAAAAGGCAAATTTGATGTGTTTCTCAATGTGCGTTTTAAAACATACCCTTAACAATTTCCGAGCCGAAAAATATTATAGACATTTTTAGGCTCTGCACCAATCCTGGTAATCAAATTATACTAATATTTATGAAGTGTTGTTTCTTTCATCTCCAATGTCATTCAGAATATAAATAAACTCCACTGAATTTAACTAAAAACAGAGAAAAACACAAATATTTGACTTAGGCCTCCTTTGGCAACTTCAAATGATCTGAACTCAATGTTATTAATTTGTGGAAAGGCAAATTTTCTCTCATTACATGTACTGGAAATTGTTAGACATAAGGCAAGTTCTAACATAATATTGCTCAACTGAGAATAGCCAGAAAAATCTGCAAATTATTGAGGGGGAAAAAAAGTTTAAAATCTTCTAAAACCCTGAAATTTTCTTGCATAATTGTAAAGAGAATTCTGACTTCTTGGAGGGAAGATATAATTAAACTAAGCAAGACTGGAGACTTCTGCACAGTCTCATCCTGAGATATGTTGGATTCTTTCTTTACAGGAAGATTGGTACATTGCCTCTCAATCTTTTGTTACTACTTTCCCACCAAGTTTTCAAACTTCCTATAGTGTTCGTTATTAATCGTGCAGCTGCATCTTACTGATTAAGTTGTGTTCCAGAGGAGAAAAAAAAACTGAAATATTCTGAAAAGCTAAACTTTCCTAACTTGTAACAGCTGTCGTTCCTACTTCTTGACTGTTTGAGAGAGAACTAACAGCAGCTCTCTACCAAACATCAATCGCCTTACATACTCCCTGTAGACCGAATAACTGTGTCATTACTTCTTGACTAAAAAGCCTGTGCAGGGTACGTGTGTATAGAAATCCCCACAAGGTACCAGAATGATTGATGCTTCTCTCTCTGCTCATTGTCTTACACTGTTTTTCCCCTCCTTCTCCCAAACTACTCGGTGACCTGAATGCAGTGCGGTGAGGAAATGTTTGAAAGTACCCTGACACTAATCTGACATTAGGAACTACTCAAGGCTGCGCAGAGCTTTTATGTTTCAGCTGCTGATTGAGGACTACCTGATCTCAATTACGTGGGCAGTCAGATCAGACGTGAGTGTGCTGATCTGCTCTGCTCTTTTCCATTCTTGTCCACATGTGTTTTCTGTTCCTCCTGATAGCTTTGCTTGACAGTGATCCTTTTTGCTTTGTGTGGACTGCATTTAGCATTTTTATCTAGGCGGATAACGTTCCAGGCATGTAAAGGACCTGAAAGCCGCTGGAGTCGGATGGAATATATGCAGTGGATTTCACACACCGTGGCTTTAGAGTGGCGTAGATGCGAATCTTAAGAGCGACTTGTGACTGCTGTCTGTTTCTTCTGACTAATCTTATTCAGAAGACCTTTCTACTGCTAACTGATTTGGCTTTCGGTGAAGTTTCTGCATTCATCCTTGCAGAATTCAATTACAGTCATTTCTTTCTGCCTCTCTCTCTCTCATTCATCCAAAGCCTTGATAATGCTTTTTATCATTTTTAATAACAATGCACCAGCATCATAAATTGAAGTCCCTGTTCCACAGTAAGTGACATCAATCAAAAAGAGGTTCACTTGACTCGGCCACAGGCACGTCACCTTTTCCACATTTTGTTGCTGTGCAGCATTATTCCAAACCGTATTAACTTAATCTCCTTCCTTAAGATTCCACACATAAATGCTCCATTATGAAAATGTGGAATACAGTTTTATTGAGAACAGAAAACCAAGAAATCACATTTACATAAGTATTCACAGTGGTTTCTATGAAGCTTGAAATTGTTTCTAAATTCAGTCTACCTGTAGAAAATTTAGTTTATTGAAATTTGTAAAAAAAAAATATACAGTATAGTATGCAAAAGTTTCACGTTGCATAATGGAATATTTATGTAATATTTGATAAAAGTGACAGATTTATTACAGTTTGGAATAAATCTGTAACATACAATGTTGAAAATGTTAAGCTATGTGTGTATAATACATACACATATAAATACATGTCTATCTAAATGTACTTGCTGATGAATGAATATTTCGACTAAAGCTGACGAAAGAAACTGAAATACTGATAAACAGCTGGTGACTTTTTTGCTGTTGCAGTTCAATTATATGAAGAAATGCATCATTATGTCTGAAGTGTATTAAGGGAATTCATGACTGTGCACTGTTGCTATAAAAATGTAGCATGTCTGCCATAAATTCTGAGGCTCTTAAGTTTTCCAGTCCAAAGATTTGATTCAGAGTGCAGTAAGTCTGTTTTGCTTAAACAGTGTAATGTTCCACAGAAAATGTTCTATAGATTTGCCTGAAGTTGTTGAATTCACACCAATTTTGGTGATCATCAGATTTTATTCAGATGTGCATTCAGAAGGTTTTGTAAGGAATGACTAACTCTGAGGCCAGTAATAATCATTAGCTTTCACACAGACAAAGCAAACAGCATAACAAAATGCTATGATTGGTATCCAGACCTTTATGTACAATGTTGATTAAAAAGCAAGTTGAAGGGACAAAAGTCACTTTGTGTACTCCAGAACTGCCTAATAATGATAATAACACAAGGGGAAAAGAAGACTTTGCACAATTTATGGCCACCATTTGTTTGCCTGCTCCTGTTAAAAATTAGCTGCCTAGTCCAAAACTTTGACCTCTTTCTAACAGCTTTGGCTGGGTAATCATTGACCTCCTACTGTATGTACAGCCCTGGAATTTTTTATATAAAGTTTTCCCACCAACTTGGGCCTTAAACTCAAACGTTAAACTTGTTCATGTTAAACTGCCGTCTGGGCCTGAGTTAAACATGAAGGCATGTCCTATTTACTCTGGCAGAATGGCCCCTCCTCTGCTTAAACATATTCCCACCTGGCCAGGGAAATATGTACCCGACTTTGGCAGGACTAATGCCTGTGAAATGAAGCACTTCTGTGAACCACTGCGTTGGCTGCCACTTGCGTGGAACAACCTCTTTTAACCGCTGTCATAATGTGAAAGAACAGCACGGACTGTTTTGTCTTAATTGAAGAGCAAACAGCTGTCAGATGCATTGACTGTACTTCTAGTCTCATATGAAAGTATAAACAAAGAGAACTACTACATGACAAGTTTTGATGCACTGATTGCGTGTGGGTGTTCTCCAGTGTGTTTCAAGATGTCAGCATTTGATAAAGCTCCTTGGAAAACTGAGATAACAGAGTGAACGTTTTAGCATCAACACTTTTAGTTGTGTCATGGAAATCTTTAGACAGGAGTATGAAAACACAGTAGCTGCTCCCACTATCCCTCTTTTGGTAGCTGACTATATTGAAACTTATGTCAATAAATCATTGTTAGCTGTAGCTAAAGCAAAAGTTGCACTGCTGAAGCTGAACTTCTGCTTAATGTTTGTGTAGGAGCGAATGTCACTTTTGGATTTGTTGCTTTGAAAATGCTTCAGCCAATAGTGTGCCAATTATGCTTTTAGCTTCCTAAG
>CAEGAF010123433.1:0-12334 GCA_903067075.1 Micropoecilia bifurca | reverse complement strand
TGAGTGTGTGTGTGCATGGTTGTTTGTCCTGTGTGTCTCTGTGTTGTCCTGCGACAGACTGGCGACCTGTCCAGGACATACCCTGCCTCTCGCCCGGAACGCCAGCTGGAGATAGGCACCAGCAACTCCCGACCCCATTAAGGGATAAAGGGTGTAAGAAAATGGATGGATGGATGGATATTTAGAGCTGCTCGTGCGTGTCTCTGTACATTTTGCTTTGTCAATGTGGACTTCTGCCTCAACCCTGAGATTTCCAAAAAGCCTCTCTTGTTTTTCGAATTTGGTACGTTACAAGAGAGACTGTTGATTAAAGGTCAAAATCAAAGAACAGAGGAATTTTGCCTTGAGCCTTCCTGTTTATGTTGACTCTTGGATCATTACGCTTTTTCACCAATTTGATGAAATGTTGCCAGAGTGAGTATTCTGTAATTTCCCTTGAAATAGCTTCTTAAAATGCTTCCTACGAGTTTCTTCTAAACACCTTACTGATAAACAGATAACTTCAGAAACTCCTCTCATGCTGAAGAGTACTGCAATCAGAACAACTCGGTAGCATTTAAATACGGTGGCATGTTTGAGTTTCTACCCAGTCAGTCGCTGTGTTTTTGAGGGGCTGCTGTTTGAAAAAAATGAGAAACAAGATCCTAAAATCAGTCCTGGACCAGTGTCAGTAGGCATGAGGAAAAGACAAAACAAAAAAAGAACAACGGGATAGAACTGAAGGGGCGGCGGTGATGGATACATGAGGATCTTTTGAGTTTGGGCCAGAAAGACGGATTGCCTTCCTTTGGGAATGCAAAACACGAAAAAAAAGAAAAAAACACAAGGCAATCTGGTCAGTTCCTCCATTCGGGTGTCTATGCAACTGAAACCATCATCCGCGCTTAAGCCACGCTCTTCATCGCCTTCCAGGAATCCTTCATCCCTCCTTCTGTCAGAGCAGCTCTTTGCGTCTCCACCTATTCTTCCCCGTCTCCGAGTCGAACTCTGCTGAAGCTCGGCTGTCATTTCCCCACACTGGCACACATCTCTCATTCTACGAGTTAATCTTTTCTGTTTCGTTACCAAGTTTCCTCTCATCCCCTCTAGCTGTTGCTGCCCTTGGCTCTGTGGACGGCAGAATGAGGCGCCTTAATGAGTCTGTTCTTTCACCGCCATTAGAAGGTGGACAGTGATTGATGCCGGGAGGAGATGAGAAGATGCAAAGAGGGACGGAGAA
Source organism: Micropoecilia bifurca (assembly GCA_903067075.1). Classification (NCBI taxonomy): domain Eukaryota; kingdom Metazoa; phylum Chordata; class Actinopteri; order Cyprinodontiformes; family Poeciliidae; genus Micropoecilia; species Micropoecilia bifurca. The sequence goes on along the minus strand of CAEGAF010123433.1, from coordinate 11,115 downwards.
ACCGCACATGCAAACACAAACACCCACGCAAGCACACAGCATCGCCACTTAGTGTGTTTGTGTGTGTGCGTGTGTGTGTCAGTGATGCTTCAGCAGATACGGGTGGCTTGCTACATCTGCGATAGATGGCTACTTTGCCAGAGCTTGGTGGAAAGAACAGTTGGTGAACAGCAATTGGCGTCAGCATATGCACATGTGTGTGTGATGGCTGTAGCTGCATTAAAAGCTTTGTCCAACTCCGAAGGGGTCCAGGATGTGTCCCTCGAGAAAGGAAACAACTTTATTATGAAGCGCACAAAGTAGATGTGCTTTAATCAGCGTAAGATTTCGCGTCCTCATCACACACACACCCCCACACACACATTAAGTTAATGACAAACCAATCAGCGTCGGCCTTATCTGGGTGATTGCAAACTGCTAATTGGGTGGAATCATTTTTTGAGGAAGACAAAAGCCTGGGAGTTCATCACAAAGTGTTTTAGCTATAGAGAAGCCCAAGAACATGATCTACAGTGAAATCAACTCAAGCGGACATAATTGGCTGGCGTCACAAGATGATAATCAGAAATGTAGAATAATTGCTTTTTCTGCCATGTGACTACATGAGTCGGTCAGGTTTGGTTAAAAACATTTGATGATGTTTTTCTTGGAAAATGAAATTGCTGGATTTCACAGTGTATCACTGTTCAAAGTATAACAGTACTAATGATTCCTCACACACCTGATGATTTCTTTGTATTAGTATTTTTATAAAGTTATGTTCAAATTATTATTACTATTAACTGATTTGTAATGAAATGATTATTTTATCTACAGATATGTAGATTTAACATAGATGGATGTATATGTACAAACAGACAGATAGACTTGAAAATAAGTAGAGCTTGAGATACAGATGAAGTTAAGTAAAAATGTTATAAATGTGTCTTTTAGAAATGATCTCCTCTGCTGTTGCAGAGCTCTGACCTTGAGTCAGGAATCAGAAAAATCTTTTAACAAAACATTACGGTTTTATAGTGGTGCTGACCTTTATGGTTTTAGCATAAACCTGTCATCAATTCATCTTTATAATATTCTCTAATAACTGTGAAGTTAAATCTCGACTATAGAAAAATGTATTTTGTGAGGCAATGGCACTTTTGACCTTTGGCCACCAAAGCCTCCTTTATGGTTAATCATTAACATGCAAGTTCACTTTGAATTTTAAGAAATATAAATAACTGGAGATTAAATATATAATAAGCATATGCTTATATTTTAGAGTGTGCAACTAAACACTGTAATTAGCTTCTTTTTGTCTGCAAAAAACAACAAGGCTGTTCCTTTACAATAAAAGCCGAACATTAAAAATATTTCCTTTGAATCCAAATAAACTTGTGATTTTATTATATGTTAATTTACGTAATCATTTTTTCCATTTTTCACTCGTGCTCAGTGTTAGATTTTAATCACTTCTTTATCAATCTGTGAAGCTCTAGGTTCTGAATATACAAGAATACTTTTTTATACTGAAAATATTTTAGTGATAGTCAATGGAAAAACAAGACAATGAATGAGCAAAAATAATGTACAACCACATACAATAAATTTGAATATCTGATGAGGCTTGCTTCTCAAATTGAAAGCACCTAATAATATAACAACCAGTAAGCGGGTATTAAATCTCTTCTTTTTTTTAATTAAGTCCATATTTCACTTAAAAAATGTTCATTGTTTTGATCTGATGTAATATTCCTATTTGAAATGTGTCTTTTTTCCATTGCTGTAAACAGAAAAGCTTCATAATTAACAGAAAAAGAAGACTTGAAAATATGTGTTCAATTATCGTATAAAATGTGCTTCATATAGTAAATGGAGTTCGTGAAATCAATGAAATTTTAATATTAATCTAAATATGAAGAAGCAGCTTGCCAGTATACAGCACACAATGCAAGTGAGAAATGTACAATTACTTAGAACAAGCACGGCTTTTATGATGGGTGGTTTGGATCAAAAAAGAGAAACTTTAGTAATTTCTATAGCAAACATTGTTCGTGCAATCCACACATGATGAAAATTATTCATACCAATTGAAATATATAAATACATACAAACCCAAATAAATGAAGTTAAATATCCTTCAGCAAGTTGCAGAGAAGCCAGCGCATTTCATTGCCCAGAGCGAGGTCCTGGCCTGATTCTAGCTGAACATTTCCCCACACTTCATGTCAGAAATGGTGGAATTCATTTAAATTAGTTTCGTGGCAAGGACATGACTTTTAGGCATAATCCATAAATTTAACATTGAGGTCGGAGGAATACCAGAAGATTAATGTCGGCCTGGTTTACCCGTTCCTAAACCAGTTTTACGTGTTTCGGGGATCGTTGTGCAGATGGAGCAACAAATAGTGTCCAACAGTGACCCTCTGACTCCAACTGTGGAGATAAAACTGGTTAGAAATTATCAGAAGATCAGAAACAATCCAGGAACCACAGAGGCGCGACGCTGTTATCATGGAAATCAGTTTGGCATCAACGAAATGAAAGAAAAAAGACCCTACTCAAAGATTTGACACACTGAGGGTCGACTGAAATTTGCAGTCGCCAACAAGGACGAGTCAAACGTTGTCTGGAGAGAACGGCTGCAGACTCCGATGAGACAAAGCTTCACCTAATTGGCAACAATCAGAAGAAGCTTTTTTGAAGGAGTCAGAATGAGGCGGCCAAACTTCATGACATAGCAACAGTTGCTAAGCATGCTAATGCGTCATCACGCCCAGGGTCTTTCACTGCATCTCTTATTGGTCCATGGCACAAAGATGATGAAATAGTGAAGAAGGACCACTTCTAAATCCTTCAACTTGAAATCAATTTTTAAATCAAATCAACAAGCGTCTTTCAAGCATTAGCTTTTCCCTCTTTCTTTGCCTGCAGGTTCTATTTAAAATTACACTAAGCAAGTCAGACTGGGTTATCCCATCTAATTAACCTCAATCATTTCTTAGACATTCATAGCCATCTTTCTGTGAAAATCTTTTCACTTTATCAAGTCATTAGATGGAGCGAACATGTTATTCTCTATGTCAAACATGCACAGCACTGACAGAGGAAAGCACTTAAAATGATCAGTTTCTCTGATTTTACTCTTTATAGGTTTATGTTTGAGTAAAGTGAACATTGTTCTTTTATTCTACTGACAACATGTCTCTGTGATTCCAGACAAAAATTCTGTATTTTCAGAAAATGAGAAATGGTCAAAACAAGGAAAAAGACGCAGTGCTTTCAAATAATTCAAAGAAAACAAATTCATGTTCAGTTAGAAACAACAACACTAATGTTTTAACTCAGGAAGAGTTCAAAAATCAATATTTGGTGGAACAACCAGGAGGTTTTCAATGGGGTTCAGTGCAATGATCTCTTCATTTTTTTCCAGAGCTGGATATGACCCATGCTTAACAACAACAGCAGCAGCAGCACAAAGGCTCTAACATTCAGAAAAATGTTTGTATATCCAGTCTGAGATATGCCAGAAGCCTGAACATGGCTCCTCTATACTTTACTGTGGGATTTTTAACAATTTCCTATATTTAATCCTGTGCGGATTAGATATTTTTTTCATATAATTCCAATTTCCAATTTCTTTTTCTTCTTTTTTTTGTAGCTTTTTTTATTGCATGCATATTGGACTTTTAATGTCATTATCCATGTGACAATGACAACAACTTCTATTTGTTTCCTTCCAATGTTGGATTTGTTCTTTTTCATCCTTGTAAAAGAACAAATCCAACATATCTTTAATACTTTCATAGCCCTAAATCATGCATGTAAACTTGACTAGGAATATTTGAGATCTAAACATCTGAATTATCCTTTATTTGATGCTGCTATACATCCTGATATCTGAACGCACTCCTAATAAACACAACCTGAACCCGACAGAGGTGACACGAAGTGAGAGGATAGGATGTAGACACAAACATAAAAAAGCCTATTTTGGTGTTCTACTTAAAACAAATATGTTTTTATCAAAAGGAACCAGGAGAGAAGTAGGCAGACTGTGGTAGAGAGGCAGATACAGTATGGAGGGAGGCAGAGGGAATCCAACATCAGTCAGTGAGATGTGAGGGATAAAGGAGGCATGAAAAGAGAGGAAGGCAGAGGGAGAGAAAGGTGAAGCAATGGGGAGCTGTTTGATGAGTTGATCTGCGCCAGGCCCTGGGTGGCCTGGAGTCAAGGATTAAAAGCTAAGAAAAAGCCGGAAAAGGTCAATATTGACATACAACTTGGCTTTCGAGCCAGTGTCTATGGGGCTGCAGTCTAAATGAAGAAAATCAGAGACCTGGTTTTAGAATGTAACCAAAAATATGCATTTGTAGGACTATTGTAAACTTTAAATCTGATGTTGTTTATAACATGAAACAGAGAAATCCGATCGGTTCACTTGGATAGAAAAAACTAAAAACTATGATCTGTTGTTCTGATTCTGGAAAAGGGTCTAAGATTTTTACTTACACATTTGTTACAACATTGACCCTTCCTATTTAAGGTATTCCTCATCAGAAGGTAATGTTTGATAAATCTGTTCCTGTAGGTCAAAGGAGACACTTGGTTAGGCAAAGTTATGGTTTTCTTTACGTACTGCGCTCAGTGTAAAGTATCAAACAAAGACTTGGATATTGTCAGACTTTAATTTAGAAAAAGTGGAAGCAAACTTGCCTTTTAACTTACTGAGTCTTCATAACTCTGCACCAACAGTTGATAAACTACAACTAGTCTTCAAATGAATTAAACAGTTTCAAGGCACAGACTTTATATACTAAACTTTAGTGTTTTGTGTGTGCAGTAGGGCACACACTTATATGGTGAAATGCAAATGAGTGTTAATATGCAAAAAAAGTGACTAAAACCCCTGAAGCCCTGTCATCAATCACTAAGGTAGATCAATAGCGCCGGCTGCAGCCCAGCGAGCGCTGCAGAAATGAGAAGTGTGGTAGATCACGACATGCGTGTGTGTGTGTTGTGTAGGAGTGTGTATACAGAGGATTGTGTAGTTAGAGAAAGAACGTGCTATGAAAAGCAAACATGATTTAGAAAGGTCCAAATAAAATCTTAAATGGGACCTATTATTCCCCCCTTAACAACTGACTACTAACAGCTGATGTCACTCCAAAAACAAACAAAAAAAGTTTACAATTACAAATTGTACATGTAAAAATGGCTGCAAACAGATGTTCAGTTGTACAAAAGTGGAACAGAAAAAGTGGCACCGAAGTGGAACCTCCCATCAGGGATGCAGCAAGCAGTTTCTGGACGGCCATGTTTAATCTGCAGCTTTGCAACAAACTGTAAAGACAGAACTGTCCTTCTGTTGAGATCTGTTGACAAATCCTGCCGCGTACCGAGGGTAGTTTTCAAGAGTCCGTTGTGAAGCGATTTTCACAAGAGTTTCTTCTGTCAATTCGGCTGGGACACCAAACCCACCGGTGGATGGAAGCGCTCCACCTCTCCCATCCCAACCTGGAGTGTCTCTCGCCAGCCACTCCAGGCTGACCGTCCTCCCCTTCCCTTCTCAAATTTTTCCACATTTCGTGCCTTTAGTAAGGCACAGACAGACACACCAGGGAATGGGAGAGTTCACTATGAGTTCTGACATATCACGCTAACGCTGACATAGCGCGCTACCTCATTTTCTGAAAAGTCACCAAAAAAGTGAAAACGCTTTTTTTTTTTTTTGCAAAATTGGGGAAGTTATTTTGAATGTTGTTGTTTCCACTAATCTCTTCTAATGTGAACTTCAAAATGCGTGTTTAAAAGAAAAAAGACACACAATTCCGTTCTCCATGATCGGCAGAAAGCGCACAGACACAAGTTGTCCATTTCCTCGTCCTTTAATCCACAGTTACGTTATTGTCTGAAGGGTAATATAAAAGAAAAAAATGTGTGCTTATTTTTCACACATTCACACACATTCAGAGTCCTCTGGAATGGATAAATGGCTTCATAAGTACAGGTCCGTTACCATTTATTTTCACAGCAGACAAAGTTAAGTCAAGATCCATAAAAATGACCTTTCATGAAAAATGCATAATGCAAAACAGAGCATGATTAGCTTATCCAGCCAGAACGGTCATCTGCACAAAGCAAAGTGATGTAATGATAGATAATAAATATAACTGCAGTCTTTTTTAGCCATTAATAACACAATTTGCACTATGCCATGCAATACAACAAACACACAACTGCTGCTCCCTCCTACTCACTCACACTCGCTCCGAGGCATGAAAATCACAATATGTGACACATGAAGCCATCAGATGGTTAGCTAATCCAGAACACTGGTTCACAGTGGAAAAACATACTCAAATGAACAATTTTGCTTCTTAAATGATGTATTTTGGACGGTGGGATCCAGTTTGTAAATAATTGTGTATTATCTCTTAAGAAAAGCTTAAGGCATGCTGGAAGTGCAAAGATTTATTTAAAAACTGTTCATCTCTAAGTATCAATACGAACTATAAACCTGTTCTTATGTAAAACATACAAAGACATTATGATCAGGAAGACTAGCCTGGGATGTAAAAAGCATAATAGCTGGGAACCAATTAACAGAGCTAATTTGAAGCTATATTGAATTGTACTTTTCAGTCCTTTAGTAACCGTTTCATTGGAGACAAAATAGCACATCATTTCATTTTTCACAAGGATGTGAGGCTAATTTTAAAAGGGCTTTTAAAAATGAGCAGTTAGATAATAAGTGTGCTCCCGGGCTGCGAAATGTCATCGTCTGATGAAGAAAAATAGACAACATGGTAGTTCTTTCTTCAAGAGTTCACCTTCTATTCAGCTTTTTGTTGAAAATATCTGATGGGACAAAGTGTTCCTGCTCAACAAATGAAATGATAATAACAATAAAAAAAAATGTTGCAGAGATTACATTATACTAACCAGTCAAAACTTTTACTTACCTAAAAGTTTAATTACAAAAGTGTCAACTGGGAAAGAAAGCTGCATTTAAATTACTGTTTACTTACACTTGACTATGAGAACAAAATTATTGATCGATTTTATTCGGTTAAGTTGTTATTTCAACTAAAACTCTGTATCCATCAAACCTAATTCACCAACCACAAACTGAGTTTCACACATTAGACACATGTATGAAATGATATACAAATGCGTGTGCTTGTGTGTGTTTGTAATCTAAATAGCTATAATTTATGGTTCTCTGTTAGTCCTGCTCTTTTTCAAGCTGCATGTTTGGGAGAATAACAATGAAAACTCCAACCTTTTGCTCTTTTTTGGGGAAAATTTAAACATCATACACATAAAAAAGTTAAATGTGTGATCTATAGTAAGGTGTAGCAAGCAGAAAGCATGACAATGTCACATGATTTTAAAAACGACTCAGCAGAAGAAGCCATTAAGTAAGAAATAAACGATAATATACTCTTTTGTGCAAATAAAAATATTACAAAGGGCTTCACGGTGTAGCATAAAAGATCAGAAGCATATTTATCTGAAATTGTTCTTCCAAATTGTGTAATGCCAACCATTCATCATGTATACTACATGTTCACATAATTAAAGTTAATAAAGATCCTCAAATAAAAGTCTGGATTTCCTTTCATCCCTTTAGCAATGAAATCAGAAAGAAGAGAGTCATATCAATATGCGTTGCACCTTTGTTCACTCCTCAACTAAGAGGAATTTTAAGGCACCAAAACTATTTAACAATCAAAGCACAGGGAGAAAAATAATTGCTTTTCTGCCCTGGTGGAGATATTAAATTACAACAAAAGCCCAGATGATTTATTTGATCCATATACAACAGATATAATAAAGTGTATGTTTCATATTAGAAGGTCAGCAGAGGAAACCTACTCAGGTTGGAGTCTTTTTTTTTTCTTTTCAGAGAGAGCTAAGTAACGTACTCGCATCAAAAGTGTTCAGAGTAAAAACTTTTAAATCTCCTGCAGCCGACCTTACCAACCGCTCAAACGGTGGCGCTAGAGCCGCAATGTGACCTCACAAATACGGACAGCTTGGGAAAAAAAACCCAGAGTGTATGCAGCTGGTGAAGAGTGTGTTCCATCAGAAAGATAAAGCAAAGAGCTGCATTTCTTCCAGGAAGTGATCTGACGACAGATTAGTGTTGCTAAGGCAGATGGTGAGGTGCGCTAGAAGGACAGAGAGACAAATAGATGCAGCATTGATCTGCTACTGTGTTTCTCCAGTGCAGTCAGGGCAAATTAGAGTAAGCCGTATCAGAGGATGCTGCTGGATGCTGCAGAGGAAGAGGAGCAGGTTTACAAGAAACCGAATGTGCGACTGAAGAAACATCACTTTGTTTGTTGTGATTAGGCGTAACATTATGACTATATCTGCTTCTGATCCCTGAAAGTGTTCTGCTGTAACTTTCGTTGGTCTCTAACTTCTGTAAGCTCCGTGGATTTGATCGGTATGTGGAGCGTATCCCACAGGAACTCGATTAGATTGAGATCATGGAGAATCTAGAGGCTAGGACAACACCCAAAACTTATTGTGCTCTCAAACGATCTCAAAAGGTTTCTTTTTCTTTTTAGGTGGATGCTGACAGAGGGTACAACAACCTGAGACAATAATTTTCACAAAGGCATGAAAGAAATCTGCAAAACATTTAGACAGATGGGGTGAGCCGAAATAACCCAGAGTTAGAAGACTGAGTTTAATTAATAACTTTATTTGAAGGGGTGTACATAAGATTGACATGACACTGTCATAAACATGGCATAACATCTGTCATGAACATGAAGAAGTCTTTATGAATGTTTATGTCAGTTGTCATGAAGTGCAATTCGGTAAATAATGACACTTTTAATGCAAAGTTGCTCTAAAAGTTGCACTGAAAGTCCATTAAAAATGCCAACTTTGCAATAAATTATTATATTTTACAAAATCATGCAAATAAAGTGTTACCATAACTTTTTAAAATTGTTTTACTGTACCGGTTTTGTCACCTTACAATTAAGCTTTGAAAAAAAAAGTTTCAAACTGCATCCTGGTCGCATTTAAAGAGATGGTTTCCATAACAACCGCTAGATATTAAAATAATCACATGTGAATCTTGTTTGTGATTTCTGGATTTTTTTTTTTCCCCTGAGGGAAAAAACGAGTCGACAATTTTATTAGAAATCATGACACAACACATTTGAAGAGCCAAAGTTTGCCACCGCTCCAAACCACTTTTTTTCCCTTTTCTTCGTTAGAGGCACACAGTATTGGTCTGACTGTGGAACGTCTCGATGACTCACTAAATAGTGAGGCGGAGAACGATTCGGTACGTCAGTGTGAGAGTGATAAATAAAAAGATGGCTCAGCTCTTCTTTGACGTCCTTCAAAGAACAGCAACATTTTGTCCTGGCTCTTTCTCATTCTGTCATTGTGCAAAACTGATGCCAAGAGTATTTTCACAAACCTAATTTAAAGCCACAAAGATGTTTCTTTCCAGAGTGCGACTGCGTGTCAAATCAGAAAAGCAATTATTATTAAACTTTTTCAAAAATATGTTTTTTAAGCATTTGTTAAATGCGTGACACTGTAATATGAATCAGATAATCTGTGAAAAAAAAAATACAGCTCCTCCACGTCCTCCCAGTGCTGCTATTGCCATCTGCATCAATGCCCCGCTCAAGGTCAGAAACAACCATTCGGAATGAGGAGGAGGGTCTTAGCGCTGTCAATCAGGCTTATGTTCATGCTGATTAAAGTAAAAATAACAGAGAAACGAGTTAGTGTTCCATCTCAGCTGTTTATCCTCTGATTGGTTGTATCTGACTGAATGACATATTTCTAAATTAAGTTTTCCTGTATTTCCAAATCCATCTGACCAAGTAATGTACTGTCTTCATCTTTCTGTGGGATTATTTGTTTTGGACACATTGAGCAAAATTGCTTAGTGGCGCCCAGTTTATTGGAATGATATTGATTTTTGTGCTGCGTTCACATGTTGTATTTGTTTTTATCCTTAAAGACAACAAAAAAGGGAAACTGACCCATATAATTATGCCAATTTCGGTTCCCCAAATAAGATTCATGAGGAGGTGCTCATTATGATCACAAAATCCTCAAACTTTTTCACATTAAGTCACATGTGAAGTCTGTTCACAGACTTTAACACTGCTGTAAATATTCTTGAAGGTCAGACGTAACGGAATGAACATGGGAAATATCTCATGTATTTCTCTTTTGCTTTTGTATATATCATTTTTTAAAATGATGCTTTTTTTGTCTACAACAGTAAAATGAAGTAGTTTTCCTCCTCCCTCTTGGCACCTCATGAAAGCCACACCCAGACACAGACGTCTGTTAAACCTGGGACTGGAAAGAGCACAGGAGACTCTTCTCTTTCTTTAGCGAATCAACTGCTTTTGTATTTGCTTATGTCAGTCAGCCTGCTCTACAAATTTGTCTTTAAGCATGTCATGATAATTACTATATTACAATGATTTCATGAGCCTGATTATTGGGAGCCCCCCCACTCGGTGCCCTGTGTGCGTCGGCAGTGTGATGCTGCCGCCTCTCAGACTGATCTAGAAAGAAAAAGGTCTGACAGGGACAGATCCCACAGCTGAAACATCCACAAAGATGTAAGCTGCCCTGCAACGGCCCGCTGTGGAAAAAAGGGAAAGGCTTTAACATTTTATGCCTTCGTGTCAGTCATCCTCCCCTCCTCCTCATTCGCACTTCTCGTTGTCATCCTGTCTGTCACTTCGCTAACTGGCTGCGCTGCGCAGATCAGGTCAACCCTTTCCTCCCCTAGCACAGCGCTGGAAAGGCTGGAGTTCAAATCATTAGAGGAGACATTAAACCTTAGAGAGCGAGGGAGCAGAGAGAGCAACTCAAAAATTAAAGCACTGCACATCTGTAATAAAAACTGTATAAAATCAACCTCGTGAATTAGATCCCCTCAAGAGAAGGCAGTTAAAATAATCCTGACTTTGCATACAACATGGAAACAAATATGCTTTTCATAATTAAAGAAAATGAACCAAAAGAGGGAAAAGGAACAGCTATTTCAAAGACACACACACACACACACACACACACACTCACGCACACACACACACACACACACACACACACACACACACACACACA
>CAEGAF010123427.1:0-10981 GCA_903067075.1 Micropoecilia bifurca | reverse complement strand
CTGTGGGCTAATCTGACTGATGGGATTCTGGGTGTAAACAAAATTGACTGTCTTGAAAAGTGAGCTCTCCTGCCACGCATTACCCCCCCCCCCCCCACACACACACACACACACCACCATAACCACAGAACTTAAACAAACTGGCTTCTACATATCTCTCCGCTCAGAACGGCCTCACCTCATGGAAGCTGCTATGATCCAGATTGAAAGGGACAACCTTGGGCCTGGAAGAGGTGAGTCATGGAGTTTTGTCCATTTTCTTTCCTCCAGATATCAACATGACACATTAGCTGTAGGAGATGTTAAGAAGGCAAAAATAACTTCAGGATTTGGGGGAAAAATGCTTCAGAGAACAGCAACGAGCTTATTACTCTTATTTAATATGCGCTTCTGATTTTTGTTTAATTAATCTGAGGAGACATACAGGTTGGGACAGTTTGGGGTCTACAGCAGCAATAATTATATTTAAAATAGCCTTACGTAATTCTAGTGAGAATCCAGGATGAGTAACAGTCGCTTTTTTACTAATATGGTTAAATATCTGCCCTGGGCTGCTAAGCACCACCACTTTCATACATGCGACGACGTTATTCCTAAATTCATTAGTCTATCTTATTTTGCTTTAATTAACACGCAGCGCATAACCTGCACCGCTGCAAATTAATCCTTCCCTCAAAATACAAGCTGACTCTAATTCAGTTTCTGGCACCAGCATCAGACTAGTCTGCATTACATTTCTAGCATGGCTTCCAACACCCAGGAGTCAGTAACTCAGCAATCCTTCATTATCACTTTGGTTTTCAACAGCAACAAATTCACGAGGGCAGACGTGATTTTTCGAGTCGGGGTTCTTCACAGGGTTCTGTGAGGTTCAGCATCTCACACCTTCTGGCAGCGTCAGCAGACAGATTCTCAGCAAACGGTTCCTCTGCCGTTTTCACCAGAATGTAGAAGCAGAATGAAAATAATCATCTGACTTTTAACGTGTTCATTTAAAGGTATACTCACCATTCAACATGAGATAGTTGCACCAGGAAGTAGAGCTTTAGGAAAACGGATCATTATAAGACAGAATGCTTTAAAATTAACTGCAAGCAGATTTATATGTTTTTAAATAAAAGAGACCACAGAGTTCACTGAAGCCGAGTCCAAAGGAAGAGTGAAGCTGCCGTCTCCATCCCTGCTTAATGTTTTTCCTCCTCACAGTCCAGTCGACCCGGTTTTGATTCAGAACCAGAACATCTGCTCCACCTCCAGCTGCTCTGGCTCTGAGTCAGATCAGCCTGTTCCCCTCCTGGCCTGTGGCGGCGCTGCACCAAGAACCACTGAAGGAAACTAAAACGTCTGAAGACACTGAGAGCAACTTCCTGCTTCACCATGGAAACAAGATGGAGGATTTTAGTGGTTGGAGGATTTTAGGCTAAAGACCAGGAGCTATTTCTGCTGCTAGCGGTAGGCTAGCATGTTAGCTTTGGCTGTATTTACCCAGAATGCCCTGCGCTGTAGTCCACTTCCTGCTTTTGGAGCGTCTCTGCAAGGCGTTTACATATGCATTCAAACTCCAACCGAACCCAGACAGACATTCGGAGGACCAGAATTTTTACTCATTTTCAACACGACTCAGATCAGAGCTTCAAAATACTGACTCTGTTGCTCTTAAGCCACTTTGACACTAATTTGTTGGTTTTGTTAGGTTCACTGTCCATTTGTGAGCAAGTTTCAAATGGTTTTTCCTGGTGGCACAATCTAGTTTATAAGCACATCATCTGTCCACCTGCTGGCCCAACATTCACTTAGAAAATAATGCTGTCACACAGTAAAAATGCAAGAGTTGAATTAACAGCCCAAAGTGTCTATATGTGTCCAAGTTGGTGTTAAATTAACACTTTTGAAAGTGTTAAAAGCTTGACACCCATTTTTTTGTCAAATTAACTTTGGTCTATAAACTGAAATGGGTTTAAGAAAAGTTAAACTTTCAATTTCTGTGTATTGTTTTGAATATTTTCCACTGGATTTGATTGATATTGACACTTTGTGGGTCAATTATTTACTTTTTTAACACCACATTATGTTTAGTGATCAACACTACACTGGTGTTACTTTTAACATATTTTAACACCAACACTGTTGTAAATGTTAATGTGACTGTAGTGTTGAATTTAACACCAGCTGACTTGGACACATATAGACACTATTGGGTGTTAATTTAACACTGGCATTTTTTCTGTGTACTGGTCAACTGGGGCGGCGCTATGAAGTCTGGAGAACAGCTCAAATTCATGAAAATTTTAAATTTCTCCAATAGTCCCAACAACAAATACACCATAATATTCTGTATATTTTACATGCATACATTCACTTTCATCCATGTTTGTCTCCTGCATGTCTGACCTACTTCACTGCACCATCAGCCAAAGTTTACTTTCTGAAACATTACATTACGCCATGTTGCAAGATTCACACTGAGCGTCTGCTGTCAGCCACACTATCTGTTGGTGCCATTTGCATCCCACCATTGTGTGTTTGCTCACCTGAAACCAGCCCAACTTTGTTTTGCCTGGTGAAAGAAATGTTTTTGAGCGAGACTTTGGGGGGGAAACATGGATCTCTTTACAGGAAGCTGCTGGATCTCCCATGGGATGATTATTGTTTGAAGAGGTTGGAAGGATTTGACTTGTTGACTGAGAAACTCATTCCCTCCAGGACTGAATGCAGAGAAAACACTTTAGCTGCCAATCCCACATGCCAGCCAATCATTTGACAACTTTGGCATCCTGCTGAAAATCAATGGGGGAAAAAAAAACTAAATCTTTCACCTGTTTTTTTTCCTGTCAGAGGGGAAAAAATCCTTCTCACAATATCACAAAAAGCGTTTAGTCTTCCATTTTCCCCAGAGGTGGAAGATTTAGAGGATGGTTTCTGGAAACAGCAATAGTTTGAACACAGAGAATTATTCTTTTCTCCCTCTTTGACCTGTGAGATTGAAACTGTTTCCTCTTTTAACACACAATAAACGAAGTGACAAGGAACAGATTCATAGAGGTTCACGTCATATTTGTATCCTAAAGAAGCCATAAAAGAGATTTATGAGCCATATTTTGCCTGAGATGTTGCTCACCAAGCATGTTGTTGCAGATCTGGAGCTCATTTTCATCTGCAGCCTGGATGTCCCTGGTTCTCACCAGAATTGGATTTGTGACACGCTTCGCTCTTAGGTAAAACGGGTGTAATTATAGGAGTAACCTTTGGGGGCATTTTCTGCAGAGAGAGAATAAAGTGGTGATTGGGTGAGTTTTGTTCATTTTACAAGCTGCTCTTCCTTTTATTGGGGTCAAGTTACGGAGAAATGGTGTGAAGCGACACATGAAAAGATTCTTCTTAGCAAACCTAAACAAAAGTTCAGGGACAGATGGAAGAGATGGGAAAGTAAATTGCTTTGTTTTATGTCTGGTTGTTTAGAATTAAAGACGAAAACATAAAATTAACAATTACTGAAAGGTTGATAAATGCTGAAAAAAAAACAATCAAAGAAAACAAAAATAGCAGGGTTTGTTTTTCTTTATGATGACATTTTGCTGTAGTGTGTGAACAAGTTTGAAGTAGTGAAGCTGCTTAAAGCAGGGCGTAGTGAGGCCGGCCGCCTGAAGGGGGCAGCAGCGTCCTAACATGAGGATAAAAATACATCAGAAGAAGCAACTGCACTTAGCATTTAGCCAACTTCACCAAGAGAGGAAATTAATGGATTTTCATTACTTAGAGCTATGATGAGTCACAGAAATAATCTGGGTCAAACAAAAAATACAAATAGTAGGAAATTTAACTGGGATTTTTTTAACGTTTTGATTTTCATTGGCTGGATCTGAAAGCTAATGTGTCGTTATTTAGCTAATAACACTATGAGGTGAGTTTTACAGAGAAACCAACTAAATAAAGGTGATATTAGGAAACCAACTGTCTGTTTTTGACAAGGTGATCACTTTCATATAAATTGTTTTGTTTTGTTTTACATTGTTTTTGGGGGAAAAAAAGCTTTGAAATTGTAAAGATTGATTCTGTCAAACTTTAAATATGAATGACGCAAACCAGGCTGGAGTTCAATGAACCCAATGTTCACCAATGTTCACCAAAACCCAATCTGGTTCTTGGCACAGCATGATTTGGACCTGAAGTAAAGACCTTTCCATACCAGACCTTGGTCTGGTGTTGACCAACTCTCCCATGGACAGAAGCAGGTGAAAAGCTCAAGATGTTTGTATCATTATGATCTTTTTCTTCCTAAATGTGCTTGTGAGGAAATCTCTGCCCTAGAAATAAATGGTTTGGCCACTAAAGCAACTTCTTCGTTTCAGCTCATTTGGCTTGCTGGAGCAAACTGTGAAATGCTTGGCCTACTTAAATCTGATGTGCAGAAAGAAAGAAGAGAAAAGCAAAGTAAAGACTCCAACACTTACAGAACAGCAGAAACATGTAAGATTTTTATATTATAAATGATTTTACACATAGGAAACCTGGGAACATGTTTAAAAAATGTCACCAGGAGAGGCCACAAATATTCATACCTGGGTTTTTAAGTCAAAAAGTGACACAATGCAATAAACAATCTTAAAATTTATATTTATACAATTTTAATAAAACTGAAAAATGCTAAGCATATTAATCAGTCAGTCATTGTTTTTAGTTTGTTTAAAAAAAAGAAAAAGATCAAAGTTATTATGAGTCAGACTGATAACCTGCTAGAACAGAATGAGAAAAACTTTTCTATCCAGCTTTAAATCTGAAGATGTGAACTCGAATCAAGGCTTTTTCAGAGGAAATATTCCTTTGACTAAATATTTAAAGAGTCCAGCTTTCAGCATGGAAATATCTAACGTCATGTGTTACATAAGTCAGACTGAGAACCACTTTTAACCAAAATGTTATGAAGATCTATAAAGCACATCTACATTACGTAAAAAACAGTTAAGATGCAGCTTTAAAACATCAATTTTTACTAGTAATATTCAATCTAATGTTTCAACACTGATCAAACTGTTTAATAGTGATACTTTAATTAAGATCTGCTGTAAAGGAAATGGTTTTACATCTGATTTAAATGAACAAACAGTTTCTGCTGAAGAGCAGCAGAGAAACTAAAAGCTGCTTCGTCATCAGATCCGGGACGAACCCAACTGTTCATTTCCTACCAGTAACTCAGGAACATATTTCACCCCAAAACCTTTTAGAGCCTCACAGACAAACCGCAGAAAGTTAAAATCCATCCTGTCACAAACAGGGAGGCGGTGCGGAGATTTAACAACTGGGTTTCTGGGCTTTATTTCCTCACAAAGTTGTTTTTTTACTTTCTGAGGAAAAAAAAACTCTGTTAAGAGTTACTCATAGATAGCATTAAAGTGACTTGATCAACCTTTTCAGGGCTTCCTGTCAGGATGGGTCAATATCCTCCCAGATCAGAAACATCCATCCCTGCACGACTGATTCGGAGTCACAGGTCTCCACAGAAGCTGCTTGGACAACTGGCAGCTCTCTCTCTCTGACTGCCACCAACGATAACGGGACATTTTTCTCCATTTCTCCATGACTCAAGACGTTTCCCTTCAAACACAGAGGCATGTCTTCCTGCCCTCCGCCTGTCAGCTGGGAGCAGACGACTCGTTTCTGACCCAAGCCCAGCAAATCAGTCACTTTCCATCGGGCTTTTACTGTAACATGCAATTCGTTGGACCAAACTTTACTTAGTTTAGGCCAGAATCACCAAATGGGTGATGCCACAACAACGAGAATATGTCAGATTTATTTAATAACGTCTTCAAGGTACCGTCTCTTTAAATAACGAGGGGAAGCCCAGATGGTGATGTCATCAGCTGGTGGAGTTTAACATTCATACACTCCAAATGTACGGAGCTCCATAAGGGACAGGACAGATTCTTTTCCCTCGCAAAACTTTTAGTATCTTGTTTTTTTGATCAGGTTTTTCCATGTATGTTACTATTTCATTAGTGATGCATGTGAAGATTTATGTCTTTTTCTTTAGGATGCCACACGTATGTGCAAAATGTAAAAGTAGAACAGGCCAATCATGGGCTTTCTATTTCTTTCCTTTATTTTAAGAAACAAAAAAAGACTTTCTGTAAAAAGGACAGAAAGAAAAAGTGCATCCAAATTATGTGGAGAATCTTTGAGTTATTCAAGAAGTAATAAAGTAATCTGACAGTTTTTATGCTGGTATTCTGTTTTCATGCAGTCCCATCTCCATACGAACGTAGACATACAGTTACTAGATTTTCAACCAGTTTCTGAACCAGAGTGAATAAATATTTTTCACTGAGGCTCTTTAAAGGTGTAGATCTGAGACATTTATCATTAAGACTGTATTCAGGGTGTATTTGCTAATTTATGGCAAGAAATGCAAAAGAAAAAAAAATATCCCCACGTCCCTTAAGAGGCTCTACGAATGTAATGCCAGCAAATGTATGTAAACTGCAGATTTTGAATATATTAAAAAAATCTGAGACATAATCTCTCATTGTGGTTTTTAGTACACAGACGTTTTGTCTGATTTAACATCAGTGAGGACAAATAGTGAACTCAGAGCTTCATATCTGTGGTTTATACCTGAAATAAGTGTGTGGATGGTAAATGTTGCCCTGCATGACGCCTATTCAGTCATGATGCATAAGGGAAGCGATAAAACAGAGACGGAGGAGCTGCTGTCTGTGAAACAGAGCATCTCTCCTGAAGCCAGGAGTCATTTTGTCTTTCCAGCATGGAGACTCCAGAGCTTCCCTCCCGGTGGGTGAGGGATTGATGGCGGCCTGGGCTCAGTTTATCGAGCGCCTGCCTCCGTTCTGACTGTCCAGCCAGCACTTAAGCTGCAACCTCTCTCTGCTCAGGTCCACCTCTTTCCCTGAGACGCTGTGAGACGGACAGATTTCCACTTTGACCGTTATCCTGGACCACCAGGAGACGTTGGGTCCACTCAAGGCTCTCCGTGTGGCTCAGACACTGACAGGTAGTGTGAAGGCAGCACTTCTGTTGGAAACATTTTAGTGACATCTTGGTGTCAGAAGCCATAATTTCAAATTTGCAGAGACAGATTCCAGCTCCTCGTTTCCTGTTTTTTTCCCTGTAACTGTCATGTTCTTTCAGTCCAGTTTATGTTCTTCTGGCACCGTGGCAAATAATTCAAAATTTTAATTTTTCAAAGAAACATGGCATATTTTCTTCAATTTATCACATTTCAAACACAAACTCTGATGTACTGCATTGATATTTAATGAGACAGACCATCAGAAAGTAAAGGATCCCAATGAAAAGGAAATTAAAGGATACATTGATTTAAACAGTGATGGAAGCAAGAATCAAAACAAAAATGCTAAATCCAATCATTTTGAAACCCAACATGTGTTAATAACACAAGATCAGTTACAACATAGTTTAGCATCTAGGCAAATATCAAATTTATACGTACCCAGCAAATCGTGGGATGCTAACGGCTCAAGGCTAATGGCACAAGGCTAACGGTTCAAGGCTAGCCGTTCAAGGCTAATCGTTCAAGGCTAATGGCTCAAGGCTAACGGCTCAAGGCTAACGGCTCAAGGGTAACGGTTCAAGGCTAACGGCCAAGGCTAATGGATCAAAGCTAATGGTTCAAGGCTAATGGTTCAAGGCTAACGGTTCAATGCTAACGGATCAAAGCTAACGGTTCAAGGCTAAGGGTTCAATGCTAACAGTTCAAGGCAAATGGCTCAAGGCTAAAGGCTCAAGGCTAACGGTTCAATGTCAAATAAACAAAACTCAGTTGGAGTAAAATAATGCTAAATATGTAATAATTTCCAGACCAATAAGTGAAGGCAGTTCTGCTCGATTTTCTGTGTAAATTCCACTGGTAGCTTTATGGCAGCATGAAAACAGATTGCAGTAGCTTCTGTATGTACATTTAGGCACCGTTTTATGCTACTGTTTACGTTTAGGTATTTTTCTGAAGGCAGATTTTCACAAACCGCTATTATTCAAGTCATTATTCATGTACATGGACAATGCGTCCGACTCAACTTCACACATGCAACCAGACTTTGTCCCTTCTCATTTTTCCTTCTGGACTTTAACGTTGATCTACGCTAATAATCTTACAGACCTGAAGTACAATTCGTTAGAAAATGTTCTTTGCCTCGATGTTTGCTGATAAGGCCAGGCCTCAAAAATGTCTGGGGTAAAACACTGAGATTTTAAGTCTGATAGTTTGTCGTTTGCTCCACTTCCACATGCTGGCGGAGCCACGTCATGCCAGTTATCAGGCGTTTACTTGTTTTCTCTACAAAACAGATCATGTTTAGTAAGATCTTGAGCTCTGGTTGTCTGTTAGCAAGTCTTAAGATTTCCACTGCATTTCGAACTGGACTTTGACTAGGCCATTCTAACCTATGACTTTGCTTTGAGCCGTATAGGTTACAGAATTGTCCTGGATTTATCTCCATCATCTCTGACCAGCCTCTCTGTTTCCTGCTGGTCCACAAAGATGAAACCAGATGATAGTAATGATACAATATATCAATGCAGCATAATTTTATATAGAATCACTTTTGCTTAAAAACAGATGTTAAACTGATTTTTGTGAATATTTTACAATGTTTTAAAAACTTTGACAAAGCTCTGATATTTTCCCTAATCACTAAAACTACATGATTAATTGCAAAGCATCTTAAACATGAACACATGACTGGTTTTAAAATGCTGATGTTAATGATCCTTCTCTGGAAAAAAACATGGCCTCCTTTACATTGTGTCTGGCAGCCGGCGATGGTTATTTTAGGCAGATGAGAGGGAGCCTGAGAAATAATGAAGGCCATCTGTCTTGATGGAGCCGTGTCCTCTGAATGCCGGGTCCGATGTAAACAACTCCATTTGTCACAATATGATGAACCTTGAACTGCTGTAACATCCACTGAGACGCTGCGACTGCGTCAGGCTCCAGCAAATCTTTGGCTCTTTTATTACTTGTAAGTTTGAAAAGTTGGAAGAAACTCCCAAAAAAGCTGCACAGAAACTTGCAAATATTCATTATAGTGAGAAAATTCAGAGTTCATGTTCTTATTCTGCTGGAGGCACAACCAGCATTAAACCTTCTGCTTTCACTCACTTAATGAGTCGCCCACAAAACCAAAATCATATCACCACCAAAAAACGTTTTAAAAACTGAAAGGAGTTGAAATAATCAACATAGATGGGAGGAAATGCATACAAACCAGTAATACTCCATATATTGAACAGTATGGATCCATTATTCACCTCATTTCCTGGATTTACTGGTTAAAAATCAGACTCACTGTCAGCTTCCTCAATCGTTAACTTGTAAAAACCTAATGTCTGTATTAGGTATATTAGAGGGTTGAGATGCTTTAAAAAGAGAAAATTCACCCATTCACACACTCATATGCAGCTCAGTAGGCATTTTGGGGTTAAGTGCCTTGCCCAGGGGCACATCAACATGTGGCAGGAAGAAGCTGGAATTGAACCTACAACCTTCCAAGACCACTGCTCTACTCGCAGAGCCACAGTCACCACATAACACAAGGATTATCATACCACTATAGTTGGGTAAAAATATGTATTTACCTACCGTCATAAATATTTTAAATAACCATAAAAATAAATATCAAACGTGTTCGAAATACATTCTATTCATTTATAAAATCTTATTCACTTTGAAACTATATCTTCTTTTTACTCATCATGTCTTATTTTAAAGTAGAGGAGAAGCCCAACATGCAGTCATGTTGAAAATGGAGGCTTGTGAAGAGGGGCGTGGCTTGCGAAGAGGGGCGTGGCGTGTGAAGAGGGGCGTGGCTTCTTCCAAATTTCGTCTTTAACCCAACCATTGGTTAAATCTACCCAACAACACCTGACCCAACAGAAGAGTTCAAGCTGTAGACTTCCGGTAAATTTCTGACCCAAGTCTTGAGTTATGAATTTGACCCAATATTTGGTCAAACTAACCCAACCTATGACCCAACAGTGAAGGATCTGCCTGTTTCTTCATGGACGGCCCAACTGATCCATTAGCAGGTTAAATGTTTCAGGTTCAAACACTCAGGAACGTTTGAAATATTTCACTGTGTTCATACTCTGCAGGTTTGGACCAAAACCTTTTGCATTTCCACATCTTTCCAGTCCTGCTGGTACCACAAAAGCATCTAGTCAGTAAAAACATCAATATTTCATCTGAAATCACAGATTGAATGTTTTAGTGTAGAGAAGAAGATGTTCGTCCTGAAACTGTGACTGGGTGAAAAATACTTCAGATAAAACTATTATGTTGTTTGACAAAAGATATAAACTATAAACTCTACAAAGATCAAACTAAGCTTTAAACAAGGTCACTGCATTATGTTTGCAGAGTTTATGATGGATAATGAAAGTAAAAAGGAAAAAACATGTCCATTTATGTGTTCGTGGTGAAAAGTAGTCAGTTAAAGTAAAAAGCTGGAGTATTTAAAATCAGCAAAGATATTATTAAAAACTAAAACTGAAATAAATTCTGAAGAAAGTCATTTTTAAATAAAAATGTGTTGAATTTCTGACGTGTTAAAATGTTGCAACTCGTTAAGTTGGATTTGTAGAAAATGATGTAACTTTTGTTTCCAAATCTTTTCTAAAGCTAAAGAATTAGTAAAGGTCAGAAAAATACATTAAAGATAAAGAATTACACTTTTACATGCCTACAGGATAAAATGACTCCAAAAGAAAGTTTACATCGTCAGATGATGTTTTGACACATTGTCATAATTTCTGTTCACAACCTTTTCTCAAAAATTATAGAAAATAGTTTTAATCTGTTGTCTCATTTCTCAAATCCACATGAATGTTTTGAATATTTTCTGAACTGATGTACTCAGTCACAGTGTTGGATAGTAATGAAGTAAAAACACTTCACTACTTTACTTAAGTATATTTTGGAGTACTTCATACTTTCCTCGAGTATGAA